>ML429629.1:0-58916 GCA_005239525.1 Nicotiana knightiana
AATATGGGGAGGTCGTCTCAGTCAGTCGAGTAGTATATCAAGTATCTACAACTTTACAAGCACCGGTATAAGTAAGGAAACCAGGATTAAATGTTCCTCATAAATGGTCTGAATTGATCAATATGCTACAGAAGTACACGCCTAAACTTAATCATGAGAAAGTGATATGGAAATTACGTGAAGAAGGATGGATTAAGGTGAACTGTGATGGGGAAAGCAGAGGAAATCCAGGTAGAAGTGGCATTGGATTTTGTCTTAGGGATGATAGGGGTGATGTCAAGTATGCAGCAGGAAGAGAAATTGAGGAAGGTTCAAATAATGAAGCAGAGGTCAAGGCCATGGTTGAAGCATTGAGAGTGTGCAAGGTGATGAATTATTTGCAGATCTGTTTGCAAACAGATTCGATGCTACTAAAGAACATAATAGAAGGATTGTGGAAGCCTCCTTGGACTATTATAGACCAGATTGAGGAGATAATGAAATTTAAAGAGGAACATAACATCAAGGTTTCACACACATATAGAGAAGGAAATAGACTGGCTGATCATTTAGCAAATTATGCCCTGGATGTAGAAGACATTGAATGCTATGACTATTGGGAGCTAGATGCAATTGGTAGGAGGATAGTAAATGAGGACAAACACCAATGGCCATATCTCACGATCAAGGTTGCAAGAAACTAAATGAAACAAAGGGAGGAAGTGAAAGGAAAAGGTTGCCTGGAAGATAGTGGTTATCATAATCAAGAGGAGAGTGTGGTGATCTATTTTGGAGCCTTAGCTTGTCAAGTATCAGATGGATATGAACAAATCAGTAATGAGGAGTTCATGGTTGTCCATTTTTACACTAACTTTGTTGTCTGTTTTGCAGGTACAATTTCAGTGCTATTGTCCTCTGAATTGCCAGAATTGGGGATAGCAGTGCGTAGCACTCATTCCACTGGAAGGACAGTCAGGATAGGAAATAGCATCGAAGGAAGAAAGAAAAATCACCAGGAAATGATACTATACTTATACCTGTCACTCACTACGACTTCCAAGGGTGGTATTAGCACTAGGTGCTCATTCCGTGGAAGAAGGACAGGTGATATGCATAAGTATGAGGAAGAAAAGATGGAAGAAGGATACCTTATGTACTGCACAACAGTCGTGTTGGACTCAAAGCAATCACGGATATACAGTATAACACATAAGGTATCAGTTGGTGGAAGGATATTAATGCAAAACAAAGAGAATACACATGCCAAAGGAATCAAAAATAGTATAACTGGACTGTCCATAAGTTCAGTATACTTTATTTGGTATTCCCTAAGGATAACTGGAAACAAAATGTGCAAGGTCCAAAACTGGGATGGTTATAAGGCTAACTATGGAAGATACACAAGCAATGGATACATTGTTCGACAGTGAAGCAAGCAGCTGATAGCCACAAAAGGGATCGAATTCAAACAGTTGATATGCAATGCAGATTAACATACTGGATTCTACTTGAAGCAATGATTATGAACTACACATGGATCGAGCAGCACAGTATGAGTGATTATCAAGGCAACAAAGTTTACACATTATCTTGGATAGTTCTTATACAAATTGTAGACAGTAGTGTTCATAGTATTAGTATTTCAGTGTGTAATATCAAGTTTGGGATGTTCAAGCCCAAATTTGATAATAGGATTTATGTAATAGGCNAGGAATATCACACTTAAAATGCTATGCATTATTTTTACCCATGATAATACCAAATATAGTGTATAACTAATATACAGTCAGACCTCCATAACAGCATTCCTATATAACAACACTTCACTATAAAAAATCAAGCTTTTTTCAGAACTAATTTTTATGTTATGTTATAATATGTGTTTTTACCCTATATTGTTGTATTACATTGTTGTTGCTATTGTTTCTCTACTGCTCCATTTTTTTTATGTTCTTGAGCCGAGGGTCTTTCAGAACAGCCTCTCTACCTTCATAGGTAGGGGTAAGGTCTGCCTACACACCACCCTCCCCAAACACCGCTACAAGAAATTGGATAATTAGTGGCGACATTTAGCAGCAACCCTATAAGTTGCTACAAAATGTATGTTATAAGCAGCGACTTTAAATGTCGCCACAATTTGTAAATATTTAGCAGCGATTATTTTTAGGTCGCCTCTAAAGTGGCTGAAATTTTCAGTCCCGCTAAAATAAAAATTTTTGCTCCATATTTTTTGTGGTGACTTTTGTAAAGTCACTGCTAAATATGTATTGCAGCGACTGGGCTCTTCTCGAACACATCGAGTCGAGATGAGGAGCGAAATAGCGAAACTCTCATCTGTTAACAGAGAAGCGCCCAAAATCGGTCCTCTCTAGCTAGAAATCCCAAATCGAAACAAAAAATCGGTCCTCTCTAGTTAGAAATTTGTCCAGATAATAGAAATTTCAAATTGAAATCCCTATAAAATCTCCCCTAAATCGAAATCCATCAAATCAGAATGTGAATTCGATTGGGTGTTTATGATATTTGCAGGAAACTTCATTTTGAAGCTAAATCTTAAAATTAGAAGCTGGTTTGACGAGTTTTGGTTTGAACTTGTTAATCGAGTTGTGCGAAGAGGAAGACCACTGGGGTCCTCCAATTCAGGACATTGTTTGCAAAAATTTACTCAAAGCTTCTTCAACTTTAAGTATTCAAGAACTTGTACACAACTGGGGAAGTCAGAAAGGGCAAGAAAATATAGAAGTGAAATTTTAACAACTCAGGTATGTTAAAATCTCTAATCTTTCCATTTTTCTATGGGCAAAGAAGTTGCTTTGCTGTAATCAAGTATTTTAGTTTTTTAATTTGCTATTGTTGCAATTAGAGACGGTGTCGGAATTTTAACAAGTTAAATCGATCAGGCGAACTGACTGTTTTGTGATTAGACAAACTAAAAGAAACTACATTGTTTTATGATCAGACGAACCGACAAGCTAGAAGTGTAAATAGATCAAAATCTGTTTCATGTTTCTATTTTCCATACACCATTGTTTGGATTTGAATGAGTAATCCTGACTACTTTATGTTTTTCTTGACGCCGTTTCCCAAATATATGTTTGCCGATGACTTCTACATATTTCTACTCTTGGATGTCATAAGAGGTTTAATGGTTTAGAAAATGCTAGGTTGTTTTGATATACTTCAGCAGCAACTTATCCAAATATCGATCAGTCTTTGAGGTTAACCTAAACATCTATAAGCAGTTTATTTTTTTGCTGAAATGGAACTTCATAGTCATTCTTGCTAATCCACCAACCTGGTAGGGACTTGATAGTGCTACTTTATAGGATATTTAAACTGTATGTTCCATGGTTCCCGCTAAGGAAAAACGTTCTCTGCGCCTTTAATTTATACTGTCTGGAAACTACTACAGTTGCTTGTGACGTTCAATCGATAAAAATAAGAAATATTTGGTCTGTCGAATCCAACTAAAATGCAAATACTGATGCGATTTCTGCTGTTTTTCAACTACTTTATGATGAATGGGAAATGTGTTAGTATGCTATATCTTGTGTTTAATGCTAGTGAAATGCTACTTTTCAAAAAATAAAAATAATTTGGGATCGAAGTGCAATAATCTTCATTTTGTCTTTTAAACAACTGCAGTAGCTAACACTCCAGCTTCTCAACCCCAAATCACCTATTACCTACAACATGCTTCTCACTGAAGAGGACCACACACCGTCCGTGGTGAACATGCTCCTTCTTGTCTCTTTATCTGGCGAATCGAGCACTGACTTGTGTTCTAATTTCTTCCTCTCTCTAGATTATGTGCTCTCTGTTTTCACAAGGAGAAAAAACATTAATCTCTTTCTATTGTAATGGTTTACAAATTATCATACTATTCGGAATAAGCTATTATACATTACTGCGACTGGTGTGTTTGTGCAGTGCAAGGCTTGTGGTTAGCACAATCTTTAGGTATTTTGGTTATTTAGTGTTGTTTCCTTTCTCTAAAAGTATAAATTTAAGGCCTAATTTTGTGGATTTTAACTCTTTTTTATATTATCTTTGTGCTCTTAAGCTTTGAAACTACTAGGTTTGATTATATTTTTACATTTTTAGGGCTTTTATGATAAAATACTGCTTAGTGCTCGGTGTTTTGGAGTGGTAATTTTTATGTAATTTTGGAAAGATTCATTTCCCATTTCCCTTAGTTATTGGTCATGATAGACTAGAAATTAGGTCTTTGAGTGAGAATTTGTATTAATTCGCTTCATTTGTTTCGTTGATGATAGCTTATATAAGATTAGAAAGAAAAATAGATTCTGGGATGCCCATCTAATCAGATTGATCGCTAGGTAATTGGCCAAATTGAAACTAACTGCTCTTATTGCCACCAACTTCTATTTACTTGTTTCTTATTCAAATACTCCGAACAAGCTATTTTTACCTTCTTAATATTATAAACATGTTATTTTTGGAGATTTTTACTTGTCAGTGAACTGCATTAGAAAATTAAATCTGATACAATGTCTTCTCAATTGATTTTCCCCAATTTCTGATATATATCAGCTTTATCCTCGTTTGGTGATTTTTTGGTCAGATCGAAACAAACCTACTCTTTTGATATATCAGCTATATCGGCGTGGTCTTGTTGCTTGTCAGTGTCTCGCCGTCAGTCGAGAATGTATTATTTGGGCAGATTCAAAAGACGCTTCCGTTCACGACCTCACTCGCTGAAGACAACTCCACCAGGTACAATTTTTCCTCAATTTTTGCTCTCATTACTTTTATTGAACAAGTATTTTTAACTTTTAGTAGGACTCTAAGAGCTCTATATTTTATATTTTGTTTTTCCTGTGTGTGTGTAGTTGTAAGAATTTGAGTTTTGGGTTCTTATTTTAATTGAGTAGGACTCCAACAGCTCTATAATTGGTTAGGAAATTTTGAGCCGCTCAAAGAACATCGAATAACAACTATTAATTCTGGGATTTGAGTCCCTGAAGCTGTTGCGCAACCTGCGCACTCCTCGACGCATCAGGTCTGATTTCTTTAAGCTTAAACTTGTTTCAATTTCTGGATTTCTGAAAGAATTGAGATTGGTTAGTCGAATCGACCACTGAACCTCACCTCTCTTTGGAATTGATTGAGTTTGAGTTCATAAGTCGACTCAAGCTTCCTATTGATTAGTGACTGAGTTGAGTTCGTGAGAACAACTCGAGATTTCTATGAGTTTGAACTATTCTACGAAGTTCTGGTTTATGAGTTCAGTTGGGAAATTTGATTGAGTTTCAAAGTGTTTACCGAAAATCTCATTGATATCTTTGTTGGAGTTTTGTATTTGCTCTTGTTTCGAGTAGTTGCGAATGAGTTTCTGAGTTCTTTTGGAGCAAAGCATCTGAAAATTGAAAATTGATAAACAATTGAGCAGATTTCAAATAGCTACAGCTTAGTTCTTCAATCCAAATTGTTTTGCTGAGCTTCAATTGTCTAGTTTTCGGAATTCAAGCGCCTTTTGAAAATAAAAGAGAGTACCATCCTATCCATTGAGATACCTTGTTAAACTTGTGAACATGAGGTTTCTTAGGAGGGGTAGTGGAGACTTGAGAGCACTGTCTACTTATCAACCAGAATTTAAAATCCACCCTTCCTGCTTATTTCTCTAGATTGTTGTGCACATTTTAATGTTTATAATAGAACCTGAAAAGTTCTACTGTACTATCGGGCTCCTTAGTCATAAGAATTAGTATTGTACGTACTGTCTATTGTCCTGAATAAGCCAGGGGTGACCAGCCAATAAAAAACCTTGTATAAACTCTGTTTTCTAGAAAAATCCATAAATGGTCAATACGAAACCCAAATGGATAAAAAGTGAGCCGAGTTCTGAAGTTAAGCGAGTTCTGCTGAAATTCCTTGTGGTGCTGGTATGATAAGTTCTTATGAGTTTGAACTTTTAAATTTTCTTCTTTCCATGCTTTTACTTATTCCATATGCCGAGTATAACGACCCCTTTCACATCCACTATCTGAGTTGATAATGTTGTATATGCATATTAACAATCATCCTATGAAAGCCCAACCATTTGACCAAGATGGAAGTGTGATTCTCGCTAAGGAACCTGTACTGCAGGTGAACTTTCATCTTCTAAAGTGTGACCTTATTTTACTGGCATAGAGGGGTAGTTGTTTTGTTCAAAGGAAGTTACAAATATGAAGTTCCAACTCTAATTATAAAATAAATGAATTATATATGTTCTCAGCCTCCAGTCTTTACTAGCAATGTCTAGTATGAAATGCGAGATTCTAGTTTCCACTCTTAATTAATTCCTGTCTCCTGTGTCTATTGTCCCCTTGACTTTAAATGTGTGGGGATCATTTATTACAATACACCAAAAGTCTGAGACACATAGTCTGCTTCTGCGTGTCAATCTGTTGTACTTGTTACAAAACGACAATCAATGTAGCTTAAAATAGGCTTTGTATATTGTTCTGCTTGAATTTGGTACTGCATTTGATGTTCTTACAGATTACTACATTGTTCTGATTGCAAAAGGACCAGTGTTTAGTTTGAAATTGTTCTTACATGTTACTACATTGTTCCGCTTGCAAAAGGACCAGTGTTTAGTTTGAAATCACATTACTACATTGTTGTGCTTGCAATTGATATGTTAATTTAGCTTATATATTATGTTAGTGATAGCTGAACAAAAAATCTGAGTAGTTAATGAATTTGAACGTGAAATCTGTATAAAATTTTTCAAACATTTTGAGATATTCCAAAACCGACCTAGTGACGTATAAATTCGGATGTAGGAACGGTTATGTAAGAGTAAAAACATATTTTAGCTGTTCAGTTGTGTTGTGATAGGCTTACTTATTGATAGCTGATTGAGTTATTGTTTGGAATGTGTAGGGATTTCGTAGATTATCTATGATAGATGCCTCGCCAGCACAGTCAGCTGCAAATATGGTTCAAGTGGGGACAAATGAGTTGACTTCTAAGGTATTTTGATTTGTCTTCTAGATTAATAGCTAATAATTCTGTAATTGTTTACTTTACGCTTTTCTGTTTTTAATTGTCGAGAGATATCACTTGATTCTTATGACATGCTGCTTTAAAATTCATCCTTTTTAAAGTCTATTTACTAGGTAATGTCACGGAAGGTATGAGGATGTATACCGAGGGCACTGGAAAGAATGGTGCCTTCAAAAATACTCGCTGAGCTTTGTAATGTGTTCAATAATATTTTCGTTGTCTTTTGGACATCCGTTTGATCCCTTTAAGAACTTCTAGCATTTTGAGGTTAGTTCATTTAGTTGGTTGGATCAAGTTTGATATTATGCTATACTTGTTGAGATAATATTCTAAGAAAGTGAATGTTGGACCTGTAGAACTAACATATCCACAATATGAGTAAGATGAGTATTGTAGAATGTGAGTTTTTTTTTTATTTGATAAGCATGTTGTAGAACACGTATGATTATACAAGGTTAAAATTGATCAAATATGATAGAGGCCAAGTAGCACAAAATAGAGGATACAGTGAGGAGGATGTCGCCCTAGAACAACTTTTTTACTTTAAAATTGTAACTCATAGGAAAAAATGAAATGCATAGGGGACCATCCCTTTGTTGCGGCATGCTCCTCAGATTTACGGATTCGCAGGGGGCCTCAGGCCCTTCGAAGTTCTGCTATACACCGAAGGAAAAAGATGCAGAAGCAGAAAAAGTTGCAAACTAGTTGGTAGAGTGACACAATTCTCTTATTTTAATTCTTTTTTTTAAAAGGACAGGATTAGGACAATAAAAGACATGTGAATAATGGGTGATGTAAGAGTTAAGTATGTCTGTCATATATAATCTCGCATTTCTGTAACTTTGGGTAGGTTTGGGGACTTGCGAAGGAACGGGGAAGGGTATGTTGTTCATTGTGATTAAGGTGGTATCTTGCTTTAAGTGATAGACATTTGATTTACAAAGGTTTCTGATATAGGACAAGGAAGGATTCACTAGTTTTTAGTGGATTGTTGCAAATGCCGTGTGATTTCTTCTAGTGGATTGTTGCAAGTGTTGTCTTCCTATAAGCAGACTTGGTCTCTTAGAACAAAATGAGATCATGTATAGAATGATTTGGAAATTCAAGAAACATTAAATGGTAGAAAATCTTTAAAATAGAGGGGAAAGTTGGCATTTTTATTGCACTAGTAAAGATACAGTGCAACAACATTTTCATCTCCTAGAGAAAATACTCAGATCAAAAGAATGTGGGAAAGTTACAAGTAGTTGTGCTTCAGATATATACATTTTGCATGTACTTATAGTTTTTTCACCTTGATGTTATCTTTATGTTCTAACAATGTGATCTTGTATTTTTTTTCCTTTAATAATAGGGACAAGGTTCTTAAACAGTGGTGACAATGAAGGAGAAGCTTGAAGCTAAGGCACCCAATATTTTGCTTTTTGGTTATATGTAAATGCGTACAATGACAATGAAGTATTACGTAGTATATATGCGGAGGAACTTGAAGCTAAGGCACCCAATATTTTGCTTTTTGGTTATATGTATATGCGTACAATGAAATGTAAGTATTTAGTATTTGGTTTAGGAAATTCTTTTGGTGTTTATTAATGGATGATCTTAAACTTATATATTAATATTAATATATAAGTTTCAGATGCTAGATTAATATTAATACTAAAGTATACTATTCAGTAGCGTTATTAGAGTTGCCACTAATGGCTTATCATTTTGTGGCAACTAAGTCGCCATTAAATGTGAATTCTCAGTAGAGGTATTAGATTTGCCACAGATGGTTAATAATTTTGTGGCAATTAAGTCGCCAGTAAATGTCACTCTACAGTAGCACTATTAGAGTTTCCACTGATGATTAATAGTTTCTGTGGCGCATAAGTCGCCACTAAATGTCATTCAACAGTAGTGCTATTAGAGTTGCCACTGATGATTAATAGTTTTGTGGCGACTAATTTGCAACTAAATGTTACTCTATAGTAGCGACTTAAATAAAATCAGCTTGGTGGAACTCTTTCTTGTGGCGAGTACATTTAGTTTTTGTACCGACCACATCGCCACAAAATGTATACATTCTGTGGCGACCTCATGTTGTCACCACTAATAACATTCAGTAATGGAAGTACTTGTAGCATTTCCATAGTCGCCACTGTAAACATTTAGTGGCGACTATCAATGATTTTGGGGCGACTTTGGTCGCCACTAAAAGACAAATTTCTAGTAGTGCACCACTTGTGGGATTTCACTGGATTGTTATTATTGTTGTTGTTATAATATGTGTTTTCTTAACAACACTTCACTATAACATCCAAAAATATTCGAAACACACGAGGCTGTTATAAAGAGTGTTTCCGTTGCCGGGGTTTGAACCCGGATTCTTTCAAATTGAGAAGAAATTAACCGGTACTACAGCGGATCGAGTTGTTAATAATTTTAAACTTAATTTGTCATAATGACTATATCTATAAGGTTTATTTCCTTTTCACCCTCAACTATACCATCACCTAATATATAAGAAAATATCTCAATTGTTTCTAGTATTGAATAAAATAAAATATTATGACCGATAAAGCAATCTTATAGAAATTTAAATCATACAAATGAAAAATTGAAATTGTGAAAGTACGAGGGGTGTGAGATGAAATAAATATTTTCTTAAGAAAAAATAGAAACACGTAGAAATGTAGATTTGATGAAACTTCCTAGCTAGAACACACGACAATATAGATAGCTTTTGAGTATACACAAAAGAAAGACGATAGTTTAAATTTGGAATTATGGGCACACCAAGACTATAACGGTATAAATCATCTTAGATATGATGATGAATACATGGAAAAATGGTAATGATAATTTATGTTTGTACAATTCTTCAAAAATATTATCGTATTCGTGTAGAATTCTAATTATGGGCACATCAAGTCTATCATGTTTTGTTACAACGACTGTTGCTTATTGCTATTCGTGGATTTGTATGTAAAGATGTATCTTCAGCATTGATTGATTTAGGCGATTTCTTTCAATGATTATGTTGCAAGACTTTGAGAAAAGATGACTTACAACAACTAGAAAAGGATATAATTTTAATATTGTGTAAGCTTGAGATGATCTTTCCACCTGCTTTCTTTGATGTTATGGTACCTTTGGATGTGCATTTATTACGAGAGGCTATGTATGGGGGACCAGTACAATATCGTTGGATGTACAAAATTGAAAGATTTTTGTGCAATCTTAAGCGTTATGTGCGAAACAAGGCACGACCAGAAGGTTTTATTGCAGAAAGCTATCTTATTGATGAATGTTTGACATTTTTCTCTATGTATCTTACCGGCATCAACACAAGATTTAATCGTGAAAATCAAAATGATGATGCATCTAGTAACAAAGATGAACTTGTTCTGGACATATTCTCAAAGAGTTAGACCATTTGGAGATGATAACTATGACACCATACCACAAAAAGATTTCGATATGGCTCGGTGGTATGTGTTGAATAATTGCGAAGAAGTAGAACCTTTTCTTTGGTATGTTATTTTTCTATATATTGTTAATGTTATGTTTTAAATAATTTATAATTAATTTATATTTTGCATACAGGGAGCATAAAGAAGAGTAGATGAAGCAAGTTGTTGCGAAAATAGAAGAGAAACATAGAGAAAAATATCCTTTATGGTTCAAAAGGAAAGTAATTAACTTTTTATGATAAGAATCATCTTAATGTGTTTAAATTCTAATTTGTTTTCCTCTTTACTAATTAAAAGTAATAATTTTTTCATTGTAGATCATGCAATTATATAATAAGGAAAAGTCAGTGTCTATCAATCAGTTATATCCTTTGGCAATAGGACCTGATGTGCGTGGAAGAACATATAATTGGTGTACTGTAAATGGTGTTAGGTACCATATTCAAAGACGCAATGAGCTACGTAAAAGTCAGAATTGCGGTCTAGTTGTTGAAGGCTATCACGGAAATGAGGTGATTTATTTTTATGGTATTATAACTGACATGATTGAGTTAGAGTATCTTAATGGCAATCGAGTTCTGCTATTTAAATGCAAGTGCTTTGATCTTTCCAAGAAGACAAGGATGCAAAATGATTAAAATTTTACGAGCATCAATGTTAATAGATTTTGGTATGAACATGATTCTTTTGTACTAGCTACTCAAGCAAGGCAAGTATTTTATATTTATGATCCGAAATTGGGAGAAAATTGGCGAATTGTCCTAAAATTTCAAGATAGACACTTATATGATGTGCCAGAGATGCAAAATTCAGAGACAGGAAATGGCTAAACAAATGATGAAGTATATCAATATGTTTCACTTGAAAATAATTCAATTGTCAATGATACGGATAATATGCTGAGTCAACTACATAGAGATGATGTTGATTCGGTTACCCTAGATGCAACTGTAATTAAATTGGAGGCTCAGACAGAACATGAAGTTGGTTATGACGAAGAAAATTCTGACGAAGAGGATGACACAATGGTAGAGTACATCATTGATCATGAGGAGAATGAGGGGAATGAAGGTANACACAATGGTAGAGTACATCATTGAACATGAGGAGAATGATAGTAATAATACTAATGACGATGAAGTCGATATCACAGATGATGATGACAACATTGGTTTTATGATGTACCCTCATAATAGTAAGGTCTGTAACCTGCTGGGTATGCATATTTTTTTAATATATTATGTTGGAGATAGTGCGAGTAAGAGGTTTTAAATAATTAGGCCATGTATAGATGACTTGAGGTAATATCCGCCTGTGTAGGTCTCTCTGTCCTCTATTTGTTTAACTTTATTACATTTCTAAAGCAGATTCTCCTTTTGTTTTCTCTTAAATGTTAACTTTATTACCTGGTTTCTTAGTTTAGATGCTTTGGTAAACCTCAAGAAGCTCAATCTTTCTATTTTTCCACAGGCCTCACTCCAGAATTTGATCATATTCTCTGATAGGCTGCCCTAGTCTATTTACTTCCATTTTCTGTATATACTAATGCCATTTCTCCGTTCTGTGTATTTTTAAATTGCATGATGATCAGGTGAAAAAGAAGGATCATGTGGCAGGTGGGCTTTGTTGCATACAATTGTTTATGAATTCTTCTTCTCAGAAAGAAGCTATAAGACACTTGGAGAACACCAAGGTCAGTCCATTTTAAGGATTTGTTCTACTGCACATCTGCTTTATAGATGGTGTTTATGGTCATCAATGGATTCTTTATAGTAATCTTTTGGTATTCATTTTCTTTTTAGATATAACCCTTATTCAATCACCACTAGAAAGAATCTTCGCAAAATTTTGATAAATATATTACTACATTTATGTTAAATCACTTATTTGTGGTGTTGTATGTAAGGATATTTATTTCTCTGAGATTCTTTTTGGTGAATAATATGGTCTGTCACATGATATTTTTTATCAGGCTAGGGAAAAATAAAAAGAAGCAATAACTTTTGTTTGAGTGACATTTGCAGAAAAGAGATGGAAGAGGCTTCTCTGCCAAATGAGACAACATCATTTAAATTCTTGTTCTCTATCTTATTTTTTTAGAATACAACTTAGAAGTAGGCTTACGACTCTTGTTAGCTCTAACTATTTCAATGGATCTTGTGAACTCCTTATGTTTAGACGTCTTTTATTAGCCATGTATACGATAAAGTATTTGCAGGCTTGTTGAGACACTTGATGGTTTTGACAACTTAATTTTTAACTTTTTTTTATTTACAGTATTATGATGTTTTTAGGCCTTTCATTTATTTTATCACATGATATGTCAACAATTAGTTTAATTATCTTACAAGAGTTGTGTAATATAAATGGTTACCTGTAGTAATGCAGAATATATTAGGCGTAGTAAGCCTCTGCACTGATAAATACTTACGACTGTAGTAATCAGTCTTAATGATAAAGTGTCTCGCAAGTAGGTGGGGCCTTTATTTTTGAACTAGAGTGACCAAGGCTAGAAGCTCCCTTTATACAAAGAATAATTTTGTTCTTATTAGATAACCCTTTGTTAAAGAAAGCTCCAATATGAAGTATCAATCACCTATGAAAACTCATTGGAGAAGTCTAAAAAGGCAAGAATAGGTGCTGAAGTGATGGCTATTTTCAGCCCTTCAAAAGCTGTAAAAGCTATAGAGGTCCAACTAAAACTACCCTTTTTGAGGAGATAATGTAAAGGTCTGTTAATGATTCTATAACCTTTAAAGAATCTCCTATGACATCTTACCAAACCAAGAAAACCCCTGAATCCCTTAAGTGTAGTTGGCTGGGACCAATTTAACACTAACTTCACCTTTTATTTGACAGTTGAGGTATTATGTTGGACTCCATATGCTCGGATTATGTTATAGATATAAGTCCATATATAGACTGTTCCTATACAAAAAATATAAATTTTTTTAGCACCAAGTGTTCCTTGGGTTCTATTAAATTTTAATTTTGTTTTTTGGTTTTATATTTTCTAAAGTTAGATATGGCAATTGAATCAAAATGAGTATTGTTTTAATTTGGTTTCTTTCATTTGCAGGTCATATAGACTTCATAATACAACTTTATAAAATGGGATTCAAGTTTCTCGAACTTGATAATTATTCATGATTGGTGCTTCAGTCATAAGGTTAATTAGTTCGAAAGTAACTTTTTGTGTCATATATGAACAAAACTATGTCTTTTAGTTTTTTACTATGAATCTTTTTTGTCGCCAATAATGGTACTATTCAACTACAAAATTCAAGTCGTAACCATTCAAAAATCATATTTTTCGTGACAAAAATTTTGTTGTGACTAAATTGTAGGTTAAACAGAGACAGTTAAATAACTGTCACTAATTGTTTGCACTATTAGTGACAAAAATAATGTCATAATAAATTAGAAGTTTTGTAGCTAAAGTTTACCATTTTTAACTACAAATTTTACTTTGTAACTATTGTAATAACACATTTTTTGTGACTGAAATTTTTTCGTGTCCAAAGTTTTACCAATTTTAAGACAAATTATGATTTGTCATAAATTAGATACATCATTAGTGACAAAATAATATGTCACCAATTGTATAAAATTCGTGGCTAATGTTATTAACTAATGGCGCCAAGTTATTTTTTAGTGGGAAACTTTAGTGGACAAAACTTTTTCTACAAAGTTTTATGTTTCGTCACTAAAAGTATGCGGATTATGTATCTAAACATGAAACATAATTTTCGTCACGAAAAGTGAATAATTAGTGACGAATTGTATTTCGTGGCTAAAAGTTTTGTGAAAATATCACATTTGTTATAGTGTGAGGACCTCGGGGTAGCATCAAACTGGCGTGGGATGAAATGGAGGCCAGGAGAGGGTGAGAGGACATAGCTTCCGGCGAGGGAGGTGGCCCGAGAGGATGGACAGAGTCGATCGGAGAGGAGGGAGACCAGAAGGTTCTAGAGAGAACCAGAGATAGATAGAGATAGAGAGAGAGAGAGAGGGGGGTAGAGAGATGTTTGAACGGTGAGTGAATGAGGGGAAATGGGGTAGTCGTCTAGGACTAATTAAGGTAAGAGTGAATCTGGGCCGTTGATCTAATTTGATCAACAGTCCAGATTACGCATATGATTCAGTCAGGTAAGCTTAGAGATTGGGCCTGGGTTTTGGGCTAAATTAAATGGGTTAGGACCAGATTGAATTTAGGCTATATTTTAAATACAAAATGGCTACTCGTTAAATACCCAATTAAATAGGTAAATAATTAATAGAAATAGTTAATGATTACATAAAAAATGAAATTAAGGCTAAATAGGTCAAAATTAAGGTAATTAACTAGTATTTAAAATACAAAATGACTAATTATTGAATTAAAATAGCATAAAATGTATAATTAGGCTATAATTGCAAAGTTGTTATAACTATAGTCAAATAATGCCAAATTGGCTAATTTATGAAATTATTAAATCCTAATATGATTAAAAATGATATATTGAGCTAAGAAATATTATGAAATTATTTGTAATGCCATTTGAGTAATTATTGATATAAAATTTGTCACGACCCAAATTTCCCTCTGTTGGGTATCGTGATGGCACCAGTGTGACGACCCAAAGGGTCATCACCTATTTTGTTACCCATTCCAACCCAAAGTTGCCTCGATTTGCGTACACCATCCGGGCGCGTGACCGAAAAGCTTAAATATGAAATTTTATGAAAAATGCTAAGTTTTGATATTAAAAAGAATAAATTTCACTTCGGTCAACGTTTTGGGCGTATGCCCGAAATTGAATTCCAAGGTCCCAACCCCGAGAAATGAATTTTTGAGTAAAAATTGTTTTCTGGAAATATTTAAGGAGATTGGAATGAAAACTTATTAGAAAGTGATGGTGTCGGGCCCGTATTTTGGTTTCGGCGCCCGGTACAGGTCTTATATATGGTTTAAGTCCTTTCTGTAAAGTTTGGTTGAAAATGGATATCATTTGACGTGTTTCAGACTTAAAAATGGAAAATTTGAAGTTTTATGAAACTTGATAGAAATCATGGATTTTGAGGCTTAATTCGATGTATATGATGTTATTTTGATGATTTGATCGTACGGATAAGTTCATAGGATGTTCTCGAGGTAGTGTGTATATTTGGTTTGGAGCCCCGTGAGTTTTGGATAGGCCACGGACTTCATTTTCGACTTGGAATTTGCTGGTGTGGCTGATCTGCAAGCTTCACATTTGCGAAGCCAGCATCGCAAATGCGAAGGTATAGCTGGGCAGGCATGATCATAATTGCGACCAATATCATCGGAATTGCGAAGGTATACCTGGGCAGGGCTGATCGCAAATGTGAAGTCCCCCCCCCCCCTCATGCTCAGTGTTCGCAAATGCGAACTATACTTCGCAATTACCATGTCAGGGGTATTCGCAATTGCGAACCCCCGTTCGCATTTGCGAAGCCAACCAGTAGCCTGCACTGTACAAAAACCGAGTTTTTACTTCATATTTCACATGTTCTCAAACTCAACACTCTTAGGCGATTTTTCCAAAGAACAAGAATCTTCCAAATTAGTGGTAAGTTGGTTTTCACTCATTTCTTTCAATCATTAACATCATTTAACACATTTTCAACATAAAAATCAGGGATTTTCATGGGTGAAATTTGGTGTTTGGGGTAGAACTTAGTTTTTTTTTCTAAAATTGGGATTTGAGTGGGTGATTGACCTCTGAGAATGTAAAATTTACCCAACTCCGAGATGCTGGCCTGAGGGGTGTTTTGGTCATTTCACCTAATTTCGCGTCGTAACCTTGACTTGAATAGTAGAATCAATTGCATGAGATGTTATTTATGGTATGAAATTTATTTGAATAGATTTGGGCCATTTAGAGTCGGATACTCGTGGAAATCGTGTGGTTTCAAGTTGATATTGAGTCGGTTCGAGGTAAGTGACTTGTCTAACCTTTTGTGGGGGGACCTTACCCCTTAGGTTGTGATATTTGGTAATTGAATGCCTTGTACGTGAGGCGACGAGCGCGTACTTGTGCTAAATGTTGAAAATCTGGTTTTTACTTTAAATATTTAGCCTGAGTTTCTTTCTTACCTTTTTTATTTTAATTGCAACTATAGTCTATGTTAGTTTAGAGAATCATCCCTAGTTGCCTTTATTGCTTATTTGATTAAATTGCCTTAATTTCACTACGCGAAGCATGTTAGACTAAAATTACATGTTGCCTTGTATTTTTGCACTTTAATTTTGCACGTCTTCTAGTTGTGCCCGTGTATTTATCTTGGGACTACGGAACGTTATTCTGGGGATCCCCCTGCATATTTACTTTGGGACTATGGAACGTTATTCTGGGAGATCCCCCTGCACATTTATATTGGGAATACGAAACGTTATTCCGGGAGATCCCCCTGCACATTTATTTGGGACTACGTGACGGTATCCCGGGAGATCCCCCTGCATATTTACTTTGGGACTACGGAACATTATTCTGGAAGATCCCCTTGCATATTCACATTAGGACTATGGGACGGTATCCCGGGAGATCCCCCTGCACAGATAATGATCCTTCGGTTATACATATGATGGACTACGGGACGGTATCTCGGGAGATCCACTAGACAGTTGAGAAAAGGGCTACAGGAGAGTATCCTGGGAGATCCTCATTGTTACCATTGTTACTAAGTTGTTCGTACTCCGTGTTTACTCTATTCTTGTGTTTTCTTATTGCCTTTTTTGACGTGACTTACTTCACTGATGTATTCATTATTGCTGTCTATTTTCATACTGTAAATCCCTATTATATTGTTTAACCTTAGTAGGGCCCTGACATTCCTCGTCACTACCCGACCGAGGTTAGGCTTGGCACTTACTGAGTACCGTTGTGGTGTACTCAAGCCCTTCCTGTGCATGTTTTTCATATGCAGATCCAGGTACCTCCACTCAGGGCACTATCCCCGAGGTTGAGAGATACAGAAGAGACTTCGAGGTACATCTGCCGCATCCGCAAACCAGGAGTCTCTATCTTATTCCAGTTTTTGTGAAATGTTTACCCTTCCTTACAGTTGTATAGACGTTCTAGAGTTAGAGCAGTGTATTATATTCTGTTAGCCTGTGGTTCCCATGAGTTTCCGGGTTTTGGGGTGATATTGTAGACCTCCATATTATTTTGGGTTGTATATGCCAAGTGGCATATATATACAGTCTTTCCTTTAGGTTGTTCAGCTTTCTTTTACTGAATTATTCCGTAATGTTATGTCGTTATTCCGCATTGCTAGGCTTACCTAGTTATAGGGACTAGGTGTCGTCACGATATGTTCACGGAGGGCGAACTGGGGTCGTGACAAGTTGGTATCATAGCCCTAGGTTCATAGGAGTCAAGGAACACATGGCAGTTTATTAGAGTCTCGCTGATCGGTACGGAGACGTCTGTACTTATATACGAGAGGCTATGTAACTGTTTAGGAAAAAAATCTTCACTTCATTGATTTCCTTGTCGTGCAATATTTTTTTACATCAATTCTAAACATCTATTTTCTATTCTGTCACAGATGGTGAGGACACGTGCTACTCGGGACGATCAGGCGCCCGTGCCTCCTACAGCAGCCGTCAGAGGCCGAGGCTGGGGTAGAGGCCGAGGACGCGCACGTGGTGCAGCGAGAGCACCTTCGCGAGCTGCAACCGAGGTTCCACCAGTAGATCTAACCGAGGTCCAGACACTTGCCACGCCTACTGCCACTACTACTCTAGCTCTTCAGGAGACATTAGCTCAGTTCATGTTTATGTACACCACTCTGGCTCAGGCGGGGTTTCTTCCCCTTGCTGCAGCCACATCTCAGGCCGGGGGAGGAGCATAGACTCCCGCCGCCCGCACTCCTGAGCAGCGTGTGCATGTGGAGCAGGTCCTAGAGATCATTCCTGTACCGCCGGTAGTGCTAGTTCAGTCTGAGGATGGGTCAGCTGCTTCAGAGGACGAGCAGCGAAGACTTGACCCTCCAGTATTCAGTGGACAAGCATCAGATGATACCTTCGGATTTCTAGAGGAGTGTCACCGTATTCTTCGCACTATGGTCATAGCCGGATCTAGTGGGGTTTCCTTTACTACCTTCCTGCTTCGCGGAGCCGCCTATGATTGGTTACGCACCTACGAGTTAGACAGTCCAGGCGAGGCTGCTTCACTGACCTGAACCCAGTTCTCAGATATAATCCTGAGGGAGTTTGTGCCTCAGAGCCTCAGGGATGCATGGCGCGCAGAGTTTGAGCCTTTGCACCAGGGTGCTATGACAGTTTCAGAGTATGCTATCTATTAAACCAGATTGGCTAGTCATGCACCTGCTTTGGTTGCTACTGTCTGCGAGATGGTTTGCCGGTTCATTGAGGGTCTTATCCTACATATCAGATCTAGCATGGCTCGAGAGTTGGAGATGGACGTTCCTTATCAGCAGATAGTGAGCATTGCTAGGAGGATTGAGGGTATGCTCGCTAGGGAGCGAGAGGAGAGAGAGGCCAAGAGGTCTCGAGAGTCGGTCCACTACTCTGGTTCCCGTACCCCAGCATCAGGTCGACATGGTAGGGCTTATATAGTCCGCCCAGTTCATTCAGCTCTTCCAGTTGCCAGCGGTACCCCAACTCTACCCAAGCCTTAGGAGCCTTAGTATACACCTCCAATTTCTAGCGCACCTCCTGCGCGGGTGTTTTCAGGGGTCAGTCTAGCAGACCTGGCCCTAGCCAGTCACAGCCGCCACGTCCTCCCAGAGCTTGTTTCGAGTGTGGCGATACACGCCATGTGGTTAGGGACTGCCCCTGACTTATTAGGGGTGCATCTTCAAATTTTTTCAGCCACAGCGTGCTCAGTAGGGTTTTCAGGCCATGATCACAGCTCCAGCTGCTACCCCACCTGCCCAGCCAGCTAGGGATGGAGGTCGGGGAGGTAGAGGTTACCCTCGAGGGGGAGGCCAGGCCATAAATTATGTTATTCCTGATCGTCCCAAGGCTGTTGCCTCCGATTCTATCATCATAGGTATTATACTGGTTTGTCACAAAGATGTATCGGTTCTATTCGATCCAGGATCCACGTATTCGTATGTGTCTTCTTATTTTTCTCCGAATTTGGGTATAGCCCGAGATTCTTTGGGTTCTCTTGTTTATGTTTCTACTCCTGTGCGGATTTATTGTTGCTCGATATGGTGGATTTTGATATTATCTTGGGCATGGACTGGTTGTCGCCCCATTATGCTATTCTTGATTGTCACGCCAAGACCGTGATGCTGGCTATGCCAGGTATTCCGCGTGTTGAGTGGAGTGGTACTTTATATCACACGCCCAGTAGAGTTATCTCTTTTCTTAGAGCTCAGCGTATGGTTGAGAAGGGGTGTGCCGCATTTTTGGCTTATGTGAGAGATGTCAGTGTTGATACCCCTTCTGTTGATTCAATTCCAGTGGTACGGGATTATCCCGATGTGTTTCCAGCTGATCTTCCGGGCATGCCACCCGATAGAGACATTGATTTTAGCATTGACTTGTTACAAGGCACTCAGCCCATTTCCATTCCTCCTTACCGTATGGCTCCTCCTGAGTTGAAGGAGTTGAAGGATCAGTTACAGTAATTGCTTGATAAGGCTTTTATTCGACCCATTGTTTCACCTTGGGGTGCTCCTGGCTTATTTGTGAAGACGAAAGATGGTTCTATGCGCATGTGTATTGATTATCGCCAGTTAAACAGGGTTACAGTGAAGAACCATTATCCCTTGCCTCATATTGATGTTCTATTTGACCAGCTTCAGGGTGCACATGTATTTTCTAAGACTGATCTGCGCTATGTTACCATAAGTTGAAGATTCGGGAGCCGGATATTCCGAAGAGTGCTTTCAGGACTCGGTATGGCCATTACAAGTTTCTACTTATGTCATTCGGGCTGACTAATGCCCCCGTAGCATTCATGCATTTGATGCACAATGTTTTCAGGCCATATCTCGACTCGTTCGTTATTGTTTTCATAGATGATATTCTTTTTTACTCCCGAAGTCGGGAAGATCATGAGCAGTACCTGAGGACAGTGCTTCAGACCTTGAGAGAGAAGAAGTTGTATGCAAAGTTCTCAAAATGTGAGTTTTGGTTGAGTTCTATGACATTCTTAGGTCACGTAGTATCGAGTGAGGGCATTCGAGTGGATCCAAAGAAGGTAGATGCCGTGCAGAGTTGGCCCAGGCCGTCCTCACTTACAGAGATTCGTAGTTTCCTTGGCTTGGCAGGTTACTACCGCCGTTTTGTGAAGGGATTTTCATCGATTGCAGCCTCTATGACTAGATTGACCCATAAGGGTGCTCCATTTTATTGGAAAGAGGAGTGCGAGGCAATTTTTCAGAAGTTAAGGCAGCTTTGGCTACAACCCCAATCTTGATATTGCCTACTGGCTCGGGGTCCTATACCGTTTATTGTGATGCCTCGCGAGTTGGCCTTAGAGCAGTGTTGATGCAGGACGGTAGGGTGATTGCCTACGCATCCAGACAGTTGAAGATACATGAGAAGAATTACCCTGTCCACGACCTTGAGTTAGCTGCCATTGTTCATGCCTTGAAGATCTGGCGTCATTATTTGTATGGTGTGCCTTGTGAGATTTATACTGACCACCGAAGTTTGCAGGACATATTCAGGCAGAAGGATCTAAATTGCGCCAGTGTAGATGGTTAGAGTTGCTAAAGGACTATGACATCACTATATTATACCACTCGGGGAAGGCCAATGTGGTGGCCGACGCCTTGAATCGCAAGACGGAGAGTTTGGAGAGTTTGGCATACCTTCCTGCCTCCGAGAGGCCTCTAGCCTTAGCTTTTTAGTCCTTGGCCAGTCAGTTTGTGAGATTGGATCTTTCTGAGCCTTGCCGGGTATTAGCTTGTGTGGTTTCTGGGTCTTCTTTATTCGATCGTATCAGGGAGCGGCAGTATGATGATTCTCATTTACTTGTCCTCAAGGACACGGTCCAGCACGGTGATGCCAGAGATGTGACCATTGGAGATGACAGGTATTGAGGATGCAGGGTCGGATTTTTGTACCCAATGTTGATGGGCTTCGGGAGTTGATTTTATCAGAGGCCCATAGTTCGCTATATTCCATCCATCCGGGTACGACGAAGATGTATCAGGATTTGAGGCAACACTATTGGTGGCAACAAATGAAGAATGATATAGCATAGTTTGTAGCCAAGTACCTCAA
Source organism: Nicotiana knightiana (assembly GCA_005239525.1). NCBI lineage: Eukaryota > Viridiplantae > Streptophyta > Magnoliopsida > Solanales > Solanaceae > Nicotiana > Nicotiana knightiana. The sequence continues at coordinate 21,670 of ML429629.1, forward strand.
CTGTCAGCAGGTCAAATGTGAGCATTAGAGACCGGGAGGGTTACTTCAGCAGATTGAGCTACCAGAGTGGAAGTGGGAGCGGATCACCATGGGCTTTGTGGTTGGACTTCCTCGGACTTTGAGGTGATTGTGGATCGGCTGACCAAATCAGCCCATTTCTTTCCGGTACCGACTACTTATTCATCGGAGCAGTTGGCGGGGATTTATATTCGTGAGATCGTTCGTCTGCATGGTATTCCAGTTTCTATTATTTCAGGCAGAGGTACTCAGTTCACTTCACGGTTCTGGAGAGCCGTTCAGCAGGAGTTAGGCACCAGGGTGGAGTTGAGCATAACCTTTCACCCCCAGACGGACGGACAGTCCGAGCGCACTATTTAGATTCTTGAGGATATGCTATGTGCGTGTGTGATTGAGTTTGGAGGGTCTTGGGATTAGTTCTTGACATTGGCGGAGTTTGCTTACAACAACAGTTATCAATCCAGTATTCAGATGGCGCCGTATGAGGCTTTATATGGTAGGTAGTGTCGATCTCCAGTTGGGTGGTTTGAGCCGGGAGAGGCTGGGTTGTTGGGTATCGATTTGGTTCCGGAGGCCTTGGACAAGGTCAGGATCATCCAGGATAGGCTTCATACAGCTCAGCCCAGGCAAAAGAGTTATGCAGATCGCAAGGTGCGAGATGTGAGTTTTCTGGTTGGTGAGCGAGTATTTCTCCGAGTGTCGCCTATGAAAGGCGTGATGAGATTTGGGAAGAGGGGCAAGCTTAGCCCTAGGTTCATTGGTCCGTTTGAGATTCTTGATCGAGTGGGAGAGATGGCTTATAGACTTGCATCGCCGCCTAGCTTATCAGCCGTACATCCAGTTTTTCATGTGTCCATACTTCAGAGGTATCACGGCGATCCAACCCACGTGTTAGACTTCAGCACTGTCCAAATGGACAAGGACTTACCTTATGAGGAGGATCCGGTAGCTATTCTAGACCGGCAGGTTCGTCAATTGAGATCCAAGAGTTTCCCTTCTGTTCCTGTTAAGTGGAGAGGTCAGCCTCCTGAGGCATCAACCTGGGAGTCCGAGTCCGATATGCGCAGCTGTTACCCTCATCTATTCCCCGACTCAGGTGCTTCCTTCTTCTGTCCGTTCGATGACGAACAGTTGTTTTAGAGGTGGAGAATGTGATGACCCAAAGGGTCATCACCTATTTTCTTACCCATTCCATGCTTCCAAGGCCTTTGTTGTGCCCGTGTATTTACTTTGGGACAACGGGACGTTATTCCGGGAGATCCCCCTGCATATTTACTTTGGGACTACAGAATGTTATTCCAGAGATCCCCCTGCACATTTATTTTGGGACTACGGAACGTTATTCCGGGAGATCCCCCTGCATATTTACTTTGGGACTACGGAACGTTATTCCGGGAGACCCCCCTGCACATTTATTTTGGGACTACAGAACGTTATTCCGGGAGATCCCCCTGCACATTTATTTGGGACTATGGGACGGTATCCTGGGAGATCCCCCTGCAAATTTACTTTGGGACTACTGAACATTATTCCGGGAGATCCCCATGCATATTTACTTTGGGACTACGGGACAGTATCCCGGGAGACCCCCCTGCACAGATAATGATCCTTCGGTTATACATATGATGGACTACGGGATGGTATCACGGGAGATCCACTAGACAGTTGAGAAAAGGGCTACAGGACAGTATCCTGGGAGATTCTCATTGTTAACATTGTTACTAAGTTGTTCGTACTCCGTGTTTACTCTTTTCTTGTGTTTTCTTATTGCCTTGTTTGACCTGACTTACTTCAGTGTTGTATTCATTATTACTGTCTGTTTTCATATTGTAAATTCCTATTACATTGTTTGACCTCAGTAGGGCCCTGGCCTTCCTTGTTATTACACGATCGAGGTTAGGCTTGGTAGTTACTGAGTACCGTTGCGGTATACCCATGCCCCTTCCTGTGCATGTTCTTCATATGTATATCCAGGTACCTGCACTTAGGCGCACTATCCTCGAGGTTGAGAGATACATCAGAGACTTCGAGGTACATCTGCCGCGTCCGCAGTCCAGGAGTCTCTATCTTATTCCAGTTTTTGTGAAATGTTTACCCTTCCTTACAGTTGTTTAGACATTCTGGAGTTAGAGTAGTGTATTATATTCTGTTAGCCTGTGGTTCCAGTGAGTTTCCGGGTTTTGGGGTGATATTGTAGACCTCCTTATTATTTTGGATTGTATATGCCAAGTGGCATTTATATAAAGTCTTTCCTTTAGGTTGTTCAGCTTTCTTTTACTGAATTATTCTGCAGGTTATGTTTTTATTTTGCATTGCTAGGCTTACCTAGTTATAGGGACTAGGCGCCATCACAACATGTTCACGGAGGGCGAACTGGGGTCGTGACACCTAGTCCTAAGGACTAGGTAAGCCTAACATTTTGTAACGACCCGGTCTGTCGTTACGTAGAACTTACATTATTATTGTTTTCATTGACTTGTCATGGATTGGTTATTCTATTATTGATGTGTTAGAGTCGATAGGCCTGAAAACGGAATGGTTAAATGAGAATTCAGTAACTTAGTCTTTAAGAGATAACCTTATAATGGAAAAAGTCTATTGAGAGTTGACTGATTGGGAAATGACCTCGGAATCCGAATTTTATGACCCTGATAATTTCGTTAGGTGATTTGGTAGTTAGGAGTGTGTTCGGAATATTTTTGTGACGTCCGGTGTAGGATTAGGGTTGAATTGGCGAAAGTTAGTTTTTGGCGATTTCCGGTCGAGAGCGAAAAATAGGCTATCGGGGTCGGAATGGAATTCTGACAGTTGGAACAGGTTCGCAATGTCATTTTGGATATGTCTGCAAAATTGCAGGTTAGTCAGAGTTGTTTTGGGTAGTTTCGACGTCGTTGGAGGATTTTAGAAATTTCACAGTTCTTAGGCTCGGATTTGATGTGATTCTGGTGTTTTGATGTTATGTTTGATGTTTCGGAGGCTCGACTAAGTTTGAATGATCATATATGAGGTGTTGGTATGTTTTGTTGGGGTCCCGAGGGGCTTGGGATGGTTTCAGATGGTCAACAGGGAGTTTGGAATGATTTTGTCAATGTTGAGGTTCTGTTACTGGTGTTTTCGCACCTGCAGATGGGGAGCCGGAGGTGCATGCCCGCAGGGGCGGACGTGGCACCACAGTTGCGAAAGTTGGTCAAGTGATTGGATTTCCGCAGGTGCGAGGTAATTGCCGCACCTGCGAGGCCGCAGGTGCGGGAGGTCAATCGCAGGTGCGACCTGGGATCCGCATGTGCGTGTAAGTGGTCGCAGGTGCGGACCCACTGGACAGAAGGTATAAAAATGTGTCTTCACGAATTTTAGCTATTTTCTCAATATTTCATCCGAGTTTGAAGCTTTTGGAAGGGTTTGGAAGAGGGAATTCGATAGTTCTTCATCAAGGTAAGATTTTTGGACTCTAAACTTGTTTCTATGTGATTAAAGGTCGGATTTATGGTGGAAATTAGGGGAAAATCAGTGTAAATTTGTGTGATTAGGGCTTCGGATTAAGAATATTTTAAATGGTGATTTGAGGGGTCATTTGGACTCTGAATTTAATGTTCTTTATATGTACGGACTCATGAGATGAGGAAGAACAGTTTGGTATAAAAATTTCTGAGTTCGGGACGTGGGTCTGGGGGTCAGGTTTGTCCAATTTTGGGATTTTTGATACATTTCGACTGGGATTAGTTCCCTAACATATTATAATGATACACATCTGATTGTTGGTAGATTTGGAGCACTCGGAGGACGAAATTAGAGGCAAGGGCACTGCGGAGTAGTGTATTAGCCGGTTTGAGGTAAGTAACGCTTCCAAACTTCAAACTGAGGGTTCGAAACCCCAAACTATTTGATATTTTCTGTTAATTATGGTGACACACTTGCCAAGTGACGGGCATGCATGCGTTTTCGAATATTTTTATAGCCTGGCTCATCCCATGGCACCGTCAACTGGTTATCTCAGTTTGATATTGTACTGTGAAGGTGGTAATTACCTTGAATGAAATAGAAATCATGCTAAGTATGAATGTTAAGGCTTCACGCCGATGTGTTTAGACCGATTGGTCTATTATTGCTGTCTCTATATGCAATTATTACTCTCATGTACTCAGTCCTGCTGTAGTATATGTTTCATGCCTCAGTCTCGTAAGTCGCTTGTTTATTCTATATTATCATTGGTTTAAATTGATTTTTCATATGTTAAAGCATTTTGAGTGAGACTGGAAGGTACTGACTGAGTAAGGCGTGGAGCCTGGTTTTGAGACAATTATGAGGTCGGACAGCACACCGCAGCGATCCTGAAATAAAGCCTTCATTAGCTTGATATAGCGCTTGGGCTGAAAGGAGCCCCTCCGGAGTCTATACACCCCCAGTGAGCGCAAAAATATTTCGGAGATGGATTTCTCCGTGGTTATTATGTTCCGGAGATAGATTTCTCTGTGGTTATTATGTTTCGGAAATGGATTTCTCCGTGGTTATTATGTTTCGGAGATGGATCTTTTCCGTGGGGGCTGGATCAGCCTTTTTCCTCAGTACTTGGTGACTGTGTCACTTGTGTTTACGTAATATCCGGGATGGACTTCCCTGGGCCTGAAGGCCGTATTCTAGTACTGAGTGGACCACCTTATGAGAGCATGATTAACGAGTACACATAATTCTTGATTCTATATGAATTTATGCTAGTATGCAGAGTTACAAACATATATTGATTCATTGTGTTTATTTCCTGATATATTACTATCATGTCCAATTTATATATTGTTGTTCGAATTATCAGAGGTTTAGTCTGTCACTACCTCTCAGCCCGTAGTTTTGTTTTGTTACTACTGAGTTGGTGTACTCACTTTACCTCCTGCACCTTGTGTGCAGATCCAAGTAAAGTGGAATTCAGCTGGGTCAGTGAGCACAATAGTTTCATCAGAGTTGACAAGGTAGCAGCTGGCGACCGTGATCTCGTCTTCTCTTTCCTTTCTACCTGTCGTATTTGTTTCAAGCTATGTTAGTCATTTCTTTTGGTTGTATTAAGTATTAGACGCTCATGACTGTGTGACACTGGATCCGGGGTTAGTAGGATTTTGTTTTTCGATTTCATAAACTGGTTTTCCCAAAAATATTGGATTTATTATTATTATTATTATTGATTTAAGACTTGTTAAAAAGGGCGTTATATGGGAAATTCTCTTTAGTTAGATAAAATGGGTAGCTTGCCTGGTTCCACGACAGGCGCCATCACGACTCCGGAAATGGGTCGTGACATATTTCCACTGAACAACAATAATAATAAAGGAATTATAACAGTCTCGATATAGAAATCTTGACAAAGTTTGCAATTTCCCATAACCCGGTATATAAAAGTCATAAGCTCTACGACATGTTTCAACCGAATCTAAATACAACTGTCTAGAAATATTAAGTACAATTAACATAAACAGGAAGATGATTTCGAAGCCAGCGAACGCAACAACAGGTTACCTTTAGTCTCCTCAGCAACGATCCGTGCAACTACTAACAACAATTACCTGGAGCTGTACACCAAGAATGTGCAGAAGTGTAGTATGAGCACACCACAGCGGTGCCCAGTAAGTATCAAGACTAACCTCGGTGAAGTAGTGACGAGGACTAGTCAAGACACCACTGGTCTAATAAGTAAAAAGACATAAATGTACAAATGACCGAAACATAATATCTACCTAAATATATTTCGATATAATTAACGGTACAATCAAATAATACGGAAGAAATATTCAATAATTACGATCAACAGACAGCATAATAGAAATACACAAAGAGAATGGAAAGAATGCAAGCCAAATGTCGGGAACCACAACCCAATAAAACACTAGCAACTCAGCACTGCATCTAATTATTCACGTCAGTCCTTAGCCAATAAACTCAATAAAACTGGTCAAACCTTCGAGTGAAAACCTTTAAATGGTGAGTTTATTTTGAAAGCTTTAAAGATATAATCATTTCGGAATAGAGAAATTTCTTCTTTGAAACATACTTTCTCTGAATGTACATTTATATATTTTTATAAAGATAAATCATTAAAAGATAGTCTCTTCAAAATACGTGGTGTTCAAATATACTTTCCCAAATACTTCTCTTTCAAATATCATTTTTCTGCAAGACAAATACTTTTCAAATATACTTTCGAAATAGAAGTCCTTCATACATAACTTTTTTTGGAGATAATTTCTTTTCAGCTATACTTGTCAATATATATATATATACGATCCAAATCTCCTCAACAATAAAATCACCGGAACTCAGTCCGCAACTCAGAATTTTTCATGCAATGCAGTACAGGGGGAAAGCTCCCAGAATCTCGTCTGTAGTCCCAATTTAAATAAGCGATGCAGTACAGAGGAAAGCTCTCGGATCTCCGTCCGTAGTCCTAATTTAAATATGCAATGCAGTACAGGGGGAAAGCTCCTGGATCTCCGTCCATAGTCCCAATTTAAATTTCCAATGCAGTACAGGGGGAAAGCTCCCGGATCTCCGTCCGTAGTCCCAATTAAAATATTTAATGCAGTATAAGGGGAAAGCTCCCGGATCTCGGTCTGTAGTCCCAATTTAAATATGCAATGCAGCTACTGAGGAAAACAACTAGAATTGAACATAAACAACATACATTGCCACAACATGCACAGAAGCAAACAAGACCGAATGTAAAGTGCGATGTGCAAATCAATACAAACACTTCAATCACAACAATGGTAAAAACTCACTCATAAGAAGTAGCCACTAAAAGGAATGCCACGCACAAAGAGAAAGCAGCATAACGAGTGGAAAGCAAGGCAAATATAGCAATGATTCTATATATTCAAGTTCGCAACCAAGAAACCAAAACATCCCAGCAAGGGAATCATCTATAACCAATCTCACTCAGACAATTAGCTTCACCGAATAAACTCAGCTTGAACAAATGCTCAATAAATAGGCAGCTTCAAAGAAATACCATCAACATGGGCAGTCATCAATTAAACCTAAGTAGTACTTAAGGGAAAATCATTTAAATCACAATGTACGACTCACAAAGCTTGACCAACGTATAGATATTCCAATTACTTGTTAGACAATTATAGGCGAGATTATACTAGTTTTAGTCACATAGGCAGCATATGAAGAACGATATATAATAATGGTAGGAAAAGAAAAGTCTTCACTTAAGTCAATTAAGATCATATAAGAAACAAGGAATGCTAGGCAAGTATTTCTAATTTGAGCAGGAAGAGATGAAACTAGAAATCATTAATTTAGATATGAATATTTAAATTCATACACGGGGAACATGAGGACCAAAAATCCTAAAAGGGCAATCTATTTGCAAATAAGTCCGAGTACGCACTCGTCACCTCGCGTACACGGGCTACAATGAACATAGAAGACTCAATCCTAAGGGTATGTTCCCCCACACAAGGTTAGGCAAGATACTTACCTCAAAAACGACAACCCAGTACTCAAAAATAGATTTCTCGGGCGGGAAGGCCTCCTGACGGCTCAAAATCAACTAAAACAACTTCAAAATACATATAAAACGTATAAGGAACTATTCCGAATAATGAAGTCTCAATCTTTACAATATTATAAAAATCGACCCAAAAGTCGACCTCCGGGCCCGCACCTCGAAAACCAAAAAATTTTACAAATTTCGATTACCCATTTTGATGCGAGTTCACCCACACTAAATTTATCCAATTCCGATAACATTTGGTCATTCAAATCATGAATTTTAATTTTTAAAGTTTTCTTTCAAAACCCACAATCCCCTCAATCCAAAACACAAATTAAATGATAAAGACAAGAACTGATTCATGAAATATAATTAATTATAGTGGAAGAACAATTACCCATTCGATTTGTCTGAAAAACTATAATGACCCGACCAGTCGTTTTGAGTTCTAGCGTGTCGTTCACAGGTTTGAAGTCGTGAGCAGATTTGTTTTAGGTATTATGACCCGTGGGCATGGTCGGAATTGAATTCCAGGAAGTTTAGAACTGATTTGGAAAGAAAATTCTCATTTCAGAAGCCTTAAGTTGGAGAAATCGACTACGATTTGAATTTTGAGTAAACGATCTCCGAATCAAGATTTGAAGGTTCCAGCAGGTTCGTATGATGATTTCGGACATGGATTTATGTCTGAATCAGGTTTTGGATAACCCGGGAGCATTTTGGCGTATATTGTGGAAGTTAGAATTTTAGATGGATTTCATGAATTTGGGCTTGAAGTGCATATCATTGAGGTTGAAGTCCATTCGGGATTCCTAGTGTGGAAATAGCTCCGTATGGCGATTCTGGAATTGGGAGCGCGATCAGAAGTGAATTTGGATGTCCGTAGGTCATTTTGGAGTCATTTGGCGAAGGATAGAAATTTGAAGGTTTTTGGGAAATCCGACTGGAAGTGGAAGTTGTTATATCGAGGTTGGAATGCAATTCCGGAAGTTGGAAGAGGTCCGTAATGTTGAATATGACTTGTGTGCAGAATATGAGGTCAATCAGACGTGATTTGATAGGTTTCGGCATCGGATGAACAATTTTGAAATTCCAAGTTCTTAAAGAATTGGATTTGAGTACGATTTGTGATTTCGGCGTTGTTTGAGTTGATTTGAGGGCTCGAGCAAGTCCGTGTCATGTTTTGGGACAGGTTGGTGTAATTGGACGGGGTCTAAGGGGCCTCGGGTGGATTCCGGGTGGTTAACGGATCAAAGCTAAAGTTGGAAAAGGGATGGTTTTTCTGTCATTTAGTGTTATCCGCACCTGCGAGGTTCTGGCCGCAGGTGCGGCTTTGAGCCGCAGGTGCGAGTGTAGCTTGGCTTGGCTGGGAACCGCATGTGCGACTGATTTTTCGGACCTGCGAAGCCGCAGGTGCGGGCAATGGGGGCGCCGGTGCGACTTGGTTGGAGTTGAGGGAAACCGCAGGCGCAGGTGGTTAGCGAATTGCCTATGATAAAAGCCATGGTTAGCGTCACTCTTAAATTTTTTAAATGGACCTTTAGTAAGTGTCTAAATTGACCTCTCGTCACTACCTCTCTGAGGTTAGGCGGGCGACGTACTGAATACACGTTGTTTTTGTACTCATACTACACTTGTTGTGCATTTTATTGCACAGGTACCTACATAGCAAATGTGGAGGATTCGGAGACTCAGGTGAGCTGCATCTTTCGGAGGCGATCCGCAGCTGACAGAGTCATCTTCATACTGTATCTATTTCATTTTAAATTTCCTCGTCCAGTTGTATTTCGGACAGGCTTTGTAATGATTGTATAAATTGTTAGAAATAGTTCATGTACTTGTGACACCGGGTTCTAGTAGAGTCTTGCGGATCGGTACAAAGACGTCTGTACTTATCTTCTAGAGGCTACAGGGCGGTTAGGAGTACTTCCCTTCTTGATTCTTCATCGTGCGAGTTGATTCCTTTGAGGCTTATGCCTATGTTCATTCCTACTCAATCTTACACATCGCGAAACTTGCTAAGGATCAGGAATTTGAGGAATGAAAATGGTGCTACGAATGTTATTCGAGATGCTTCCAGGTATAAATGGTCGTGGTTGTTGTTATTGCCCTGTGAAAGGGTAATATGTTGTTTCAGCTCAGTAGCTGTGTTTCTAGGAGCCTTAAGGCCGTGCTCACGTAGTGATGATGTTTGCAATTGATCATCGCGCGGTGTCGATATGATGTTAGAGCGTTGCCCGTATGTTGGGGAAGATGAATGGTTTGAAGGGGGGTCTTCTCAGAGTGTGATTTCGAGGTTTAAGTGCTTTTGTTCCGACAGAGAGAAGGAATTTGGAGTATGAATGGCTCGGTTGGAGTTGATAAGGTAGTAAGACTCGGTGTCTTCAAGCGAGATGGGATATAAACCTGTTGTTGATACCCAATTTTTCCTCAAATCATTTTCAAACTTGCATATAAGCCCTCAAAATTACTCTTTGTAATAATGAGTGTTTTCCCTATTTTTCCATATTTTTATTAAATTATTTTCCTGTTTATATTAATATTTCATATTTAAATAATTTATAAATTATGCTAGAAATAAATTTTTAAAATATTTCCATGCTCAGCATATTATTTATAATCAGTTTTTTTATCTAGTGAAACTCAATTATTTCACAAATTAGCCAATTGGGTCTTACTTAATTTCAATTACAATAATTTTACAATTATAGCCCAATTGAACATTTTACATTATTTTAATGTGAAACTTATGCATCGTTTGCACTTGATATTAGTTAATTACTGTAATTTTACCTATTTATACTTAGTTTCATTTTTTATAAAATTATTAGCTATTTTAATTAATTATCCGTTTTTATGGTTATTTAACGACTAGCCAAATTTTATTTAAATCCTAACCACATTTCAACCAAACCTGCACCTGATTTTATTAACCCAATACCCAACCCATGTAACCAGCCCAATTTCCAAGCCCAAACCCATCAAATACCGACCCAATCCCAAGCTAATCTGAGTCGTTGATCACATTTGATCAACGGTCCAGATATTACCATCCTAATTTAATTCTAACCTAACCCCTTTCCCCTTACGTCTCATTCCTTCGAGACAGTTCCTCTCCCCATCTCTCCATCTCTCTCTACGACTCTATAGAAGTCTCTTGAACTTCATCTTCTCCGATGGTTTCTGGTCGTCTTCTCTGGTGGATTCTCACCGGAAACTTGGTTCTTCACCACCTCCTGGCCATCTACTTCTCTCTGACCGGCTCAGTGTTACCCTGAGGCCTTCAGACGAACCTGGAGCAGTTCACTCACCTCTCTTGGGCCTGTAGCCACTTTTAGGCCTTTCCCCGACCATTTGAGTAAGAGTTGCAGTTTCTTTTAAGATCCGTTCTATATCTATAATATTATGAAGCTTCTCTATATTTTTCTCTGGAAAATTTTGTTTTTAACAACTTCAAAAAATAGGGTTTCTTAACCCTGTTTTCAAAAGAATTCTTCTTTGATTTCTAGCCATCTCTACTGTGTTTGAACGAGTATCTCATGATTTTCTTGCTGTCTGAACTATTATGCTAAAACCCTAATTTTCTAGGTTAGCCTTCATTACTTGACTATGTGTGTTCTTCTCTTACAAGAGCGTCTGTGTGTTCTCTGTGACTCTTCTTTTAATTCGTTGATATGAGTTTTAATTATCCGTTGTTCTATGAATATTGCTTAAGGTTTCTCTGTGTTGATCAATGACTGTTGTTTAAACGTTTAGTAAGTCTGACCATTGGCCTTATTGATTATTCACCTAATGATTTATACAGATTTTGTGTAAAATCTCCTAGTCTTGTGATGTTTTCTTTGAATAGATGATTTCGTGTATTTCCTTTGTAATTTTGTACCAACTTTTGAATGGTTTCCTTACTTATGTGATACTTTCCTTAATTACATGGGATTCCCTGCAATTGGGATTACATTCGACATTCTTTCAATCAATTTTTCAAAACTAATACTCTGCTTTACTTTATAAATAACTGTTAGTTCAATTTTTCTTAATTAATCCATGTATTTGGCTTTTATTATATACTATGTGATTCCCCTGTCCTGTAGTAACAGAATCGGTCTTAATCTGATTCATTTTCCTTATTTGGCCATGATTTTCATTGTTTGAGATTGACTCCCTAATTAAAGGGAGTCCAGGTCCTTGATTGACTATGATTGATTCTGAATGAACAATTATTCCTATAATTATGCTAAGTTACTACTATTTGCCTATGTTATTACTTTGTTTTCGACTCTATATATACACTGCATTTTCTCCTTACACACACACAGAGACTCATTTTGAGAGCACAAACACACATACATTACTCTAAATTTTAATGTGCTTCCATACCTCTTCTTTCTCTTTGCATCAATTATTGACTACTCAATCGTTTGAAAGCCAAGACTGAGTAATCCCCACTGCTCTTGTGCTTCTGCATACTGCTTGCACACTATTGTTCTATGCTGCTCTCTTTGCTCTGCATACTGCTGTTGCTATGCTATCTCTTACACTTTGATGTTCTCTATTCTCTGACTAGTATGTTTTCTGATTTAGATTTATATCACCTATACACAATATGCTCCAGTTCTTGTTTATTTACTTACTGTTCCTTATGTGTTTTATCCTATGGTTCTATTGTTTACCATGTAACTAGATTAACCCCTGTCATGTGTTCCCTTTTAGTCAAGTGTGAATATGTATCTTGTTTTCCATATGGTTCTCTGTAATTATGTAGTTAGCATGCCCTCCCCCCNNTCTGAATATGTATCTTGTTTTCCATATGGTTCCCTGTAATTATGTAATTAGCATGCCCCCCTTACTATTTTTCCTTTCCCTTGAGTCTGATATGTCTCCAGCATGCTTATGTGTTCACAGGTTGATATTTCTTGCCTTGACTTGATTGTGGTTACTTGTTCTCACCTTCTGTTTAACTCTATATGCTGTAAATCTGCCTCTCCTGCTACTTGAATATTATGCAGTCCTGATCCTATTAATTTATGGTATTATGTGAAACCTATTTGGTAATTATGTGATAACTGTAATTCTGCCTCACTATAATGTTTAGTGTTATCTTTCCCCAATCCCTTACCCTTGTTTGTGTTTGCTCTTTCATGCATCCTTTTGCCTATTGGTTACGATTGTACTGCTTCTCTTTTAAAACTCCTTTACTACTGTTCTTAAAGTTATTTCTCAAAGTGTTGTTGTTTTAAAACTACTCTTTTCAGACTCCAATTCTCTTTTAAAACTCCAAGCACTTCCCACCACTCTTAGATTTTAGGTTCTACCCCCTTCGTGTAAGCACTGCCTTGGAGACCTCTGAGTACCCATTGAACTCTGACACACAAGTCTGGCCATCTACACTGCACTTATTCATTCTTGGCTAGGGTACCTGGGTGTTAGCATTATCCAGGATCTTCTGAGGTCCTTAGAGACTATGACACACTTGGGGTGAGAGGTCATGGCATATGGCAGAGGGATCTGGTACTTTGGGCCTACCGTTAGGCTCTCTGTAGTATAGCTTCTTGATTTTCCTTTATTCACTTGCGTAATCTATTATCCCTGGTTTGTAATAATCTGTAAATAAATATTTGGGGCTGGATAGTAATTATGGGAGGGGATTATGCATGCTTAGAAAGTTATGGGTAGAAATCATGACTATAGGATTTATTTACCTATGTGTGCAATAGTATCATGCTTAGGACATACATACAATGCATCAGAAATCATGCTTCAGGACTCATAATCAATGTATGCATAATCAGTATATATACGGACACCTAGGCAAACCTTAGGCCTAATACTTACCAAAATCTATTGTTTTATGTCTTGCCTGTATTAAAAGGTGGTCTTTAAACGCAATCAGTCCTTTTCTGAAATACTTAAGGCTTTGTTGTTTGTTACCATCCTCAACTCATGCTTTGCCTATAAATCTCTTAATTTTTAAAACTATTCACCTTTTTTTCTCGAAATACATACAAATCACTCTGTTATTTAAAGTCCCTGCTTTTCTTTCAAAATTACTGGTTTCTAAAATTATTCATTCAGTTTTTACTAAAATTCATTTAAACTGTTGACTCCTGCTCTGTTTTTGAACTACTAGATTTCCAAAATCAGTCACTCCTTTCTGCAAATCTCTCTGTTTATTTTTAATCATGTTCTGTCTTCAAACTACTATGTTTTACTCCTGCTTTATTACTGAGTTATTTTTCAAAAAATTCCCTTTGCTAAAAGTTCGTTGAAACCTACTGTTTTAACACCCAAATCTCTTATTTTAAGTTCTGATCTTGAGACCCTTATTGTGTTTGAGACGTGCTATTTGTGTGTTTATTCGTGGAGGGATGTATGAGCCCCTAACTGCCTATGTGAACCCTTTATGTGCAAGTCCTAATTGTTTTCTACTTGGCGCCTAGAGTTTATCCTTTAAAACTTAAGGGTTCAACCTAGTACCCACCTTGTAGGATTAGTAATCCTAAACACCCTCCAGAACATATAGAATGGGATGTTTAATAGCACGCAATAAGTTTTCGTGACCAACACACACTTCTAACCTTACGGGGTGGGAAGGGTAGAATACGGATACGATGACCGGTGCGCTAATACCACGTGTAGCCCCTCTTCAAGGAGTGATTACCGGGTATTGCATTGATGTGATCCGTATTACTTTAGACCTAGGACAATTCTTTTCAAATGTTTTACCCTGATGTTTTCCCAAAAACCCTTTAAAGATTTTCATACTTGTTTGAAATCCCCTCTTATATGAACCTTACTTGTTGTTTGTTTACCGTCCAAATTCACAAAAATTCTTGGTTGGTACCAATAGTTGTGGATCTTGAGGGGTGCCTAACACCTTCCCCTTAGGATAACTTCAACCCCTTACCCAATCTTTGGTAATGCAAACTAGTTCATGAGTTATCTACTCTAGGTTCCCTAACGCACCACAAAATCGTTAGGTGGCGATCTTCCTTAAACCTCTTCCTTTAAGGAGTTGTCCAGAATGTCATAAACCTGATCTCTCCGCACCTGACCCGTGCGAGGAAAACGGGGGCCGTTACAGCATGGCGACTCCGCTGGGGCTATTACCTAGGCTTACACCATTACAGGTTGTCTTGTGAATTTGGACCTTTCAATTTCTGTTTAAATGTTTATACCCTTTCCTATTCCCATTATATGCTTTTAACTATATAATTTCTCAAGTATTTATTTCTCCTGAACAATACTGATGTATCTTCAATTTTTCTTTGTAACTGCTTTCAATTATAACTGTCGTATTTCCTTTCTTTACCGCTTTCCTCAATGTGAAAATACATGCCTACTTGTTTAAATGTTATTTATTGCATATCATGCTCCGTATTAATATTCCACTTGTGCCAAACAAAAATCCTATAACAACGCTTACAATGAGTGGTTGCGGTATTCCAATATTACTACCCCTAAATTCGGAAAGATGTATTTGCGATAAAACTAGTCGATCAACGGTGCAGTCGACAGTTCCATGCCTTCCCCCTTGAGTTATCCGCCAAAAGGTACCGGTCTAAAACCCCATAGAAACCTTACTCTATAGTATGTTTCATGCATCCTGGTCCAACCTAGCTAGGCTAACGTGTTGTCCGCACAACAACCTTTAAGATAGCCTTGTCCAAAGTCCATTGGGTTTCCCTGGAACCCAAATGGATGCCTTCACGTTCTGTGTATTTATTTGGAGAACTAAATGCCCATGCTAATTATTGATGTTAAATAGTCGAGTCTGGTTGGGGTAAAAGCCTAACCTGTTTGTTTTGCATAAATGAGGCACGAGGTCCCCAGATTCGGCATGGTCACCAATATCCACCCCAAACTACTAAACTGGTGGGAGGAGTTTTACTACAGTGACAAAACAGTCGTCAGAAAACACTTGGGCAACCTGCCCTCTCTTTTGGACATTCAGCCTAATAACATGATGATAGAAGCTGCTACCCTGTCCTGGGACTGTGATCGATCAGTCTTTCACTTTGGAAACAATGAGATGACACCATTGCTAGAGAAAATAGGAGGGTTAGCCAGTTTAGCTTGGGAGTCTTAAGGGTTATTGATGCCTGAAAACCATACAGGCCGAGGTTTTCTCAAGATGATGGTTCTAAAGAAAAATCTAGACTTGGTCTGCTTGGAAGACTGGTAGAACCCCTTTGACTATTTGTACGAGAGTTATGGTCATAGCCAGTCTTACCGCACTTATCAAGAAGAGTTCGCCCTTACTTCTCTGGGCCACATTGACCGCTGGGTATTCGTCTTTATAGTACGTTTCTTGGGTCTGATGGTGTTCCCGACAAAGAAAGAAAGAATCCACACCAGGTTGGCTATGGTTACCAAGACTCTGATGGAAGGGATTGACGGGAAAGACTTCATTATCGTGCCAATGATCATTGCTAACATGTACCGACCCTTGGAAAAGTGTCAACGAGGGATAAAACATTTTGAGGGTTGAAATATGTTACTCCAACTGTGGCTCACTGAGGATTTGCAAAAGGGCGACTACCGTCAGGCATCCATAGGTGAAATTGGGATGATCATATTGCTTTCCATCATCCAAAATGTATGAACTACATCCCCGACATGTTTGCTCAGCAAGAAAACGCCAATGGATGGGCCGAGGTTCTAGAAAACATGACCAAGGATCAGATTCAGTGGATGTTTGAGTGGTTCCAAACCGACGAGTTCATCATCCGAACTCGAGACACCCCATTTCTGATATTGATTGGTCTAAGAGGGACATGTACTTATGTCCCGATCCGAGTCATGAGGCTGGAATGAAGGGAGCAAGTTGTACTAAGGGTCGAGAAGATGAGTCATCTTAGGGCATATTTGCAAAACGAAGGCATCCCTTATAAGTGCCAAGCTCAGAATTTATGGCACTGGAAGATCCGGTTAGGAAAGGACACTATTCAACCCGACAGGTATCATGCTGGTTACTCTCCTTATTATCTGGGATGCTTGGAAGATAACTGGGGTGGAAGTATCGAGCTAGGTTTTTCTCAAGGCCACAAGGTCATAGGTGAGAAGGCCGAGGCAACGACTAGACTCAACAAGTTGTGCAAGAGGCTCCATGATTGTTAAGAAGATCATCACAAAATACACGAGGCCAACAAAAAGCTGATAGAGGAATGGAAAGACATGGCCATCACCTCCACCCAGAGGCTAGAACACTTGGAGTGAGGCATAGTCGACCTAGAGGAGAATTTCATTAGGAGGATCGAGACCTGTCCGAAGACCGAGGGAGCCAAAGGAGGAATTCTAGCCAGGACCTAATTGCTGCTGAGACTCTGCGAGGAGGGGACGCTGATCAAGGCGAGCAGAGATGTTGAGTCTGGGGAAGGTCCTTCTTGGACCAAGTAGATAGGATTGTCTTTACTTTGCCTTCTGATGTAATAAGGCCCCTGGCCATTAGTGGTATTTTATATTTTTCGCATTCTTAGAGTCGTGTTGGATTTGTCTATTTTATTATCAATAAAATGAGGCGTTTAGCATCTTATATTCTCCAAATCAATTTGTCGCTAGTCCTACCTCGTGCACAAAGAGGTCCCCAACTTAGGACACGCTTTACATTTCTGCCTTATTTGTTTAAATTCTGCAATATTTTTTTTATCATCCTCACTAACTTCACTACTTTTTTCATTTTTTGTTTTCTTTATTTATTATTCCCCTCCCCAAAGGTTGGTTCGTGCATTCTGGCATCATCCGCCTACCGCACAAGATCAAAGGGCCCTCTTCCTAGTCCTCCTAAAGGAAAAAGCAAGGGTAAAACTAAGATGGAAGAGGCAAGCAGCGTCAGAAAAGACAACATGGATGAACAGGTTGAGATCGTGGATGGTCAGGGTATTCAGGTTCTGCAAGAGGGTATGTCTCCACTAGAGAAGAAGCTGCTGACGTTCCAAGAGGAACTTGACCAAGTCAAGAATTTGGCTGACCTATCATTTTCCCTCAATGTTCTGGTTGTCAACTTCCCAAATGCTCCAAACCCCACTTTACCACAAAACATCCCTAAACAACCGAATTACCCCAAAGGCCAAGTCCCGCCAGCACAATTCAATGCCTGTCACCATAACACTCCACCTCTCCAAGATCAGAAAAAAGAGCAATTCCAGGCCTACAATAATCCCATTTATGTGGAAACCGTGGCTCATTCCACACCACATACCCCTGAGTCTAACGAGAAGGTTAGGCTCATCAGGAATTTGACCGAGGAACTCAAGAAGTTGACCAATCGAGTTCAGGGCGTCGAAGGAGTTAGAGGGATTGAGGGGCTGAACTATGAAGATCTTTGCATACAACCTGATACGGAACTGCCCGAGGGGTACAAACCTCATAAGTTCGAGATGTTTGATGGTACTGGTGATCCAAGAGTCCATTTGAGAACTTACTGCGAGAAATTGGTTGGCGTGGGAAAAGATGAAAGAATCCGCATGAAACTCTTCATGAGGAGTTTGAAAGGAGATGCATTGTCCTGGTACATCGTCCAGGATCTAAAGAAATGGACTAATTGGGTAAGCATGGGAACAAACTTCATGGATCGATTCAGGTTCAACACGGAGAATGCTCAGGATGTGTTCTACATCCAGAATTTAAAGAAGAAGCCAACAGAGACTTTTTGCGAGTATGCTACTCGTTGGAGGTCAGAATCTGCCAAGGTTAGGCCAGCCTTAAAGGAGGAACAAATGAAGAAATTCTTTGTACGAGCTCAGGATCCTCAATATTACGAGCGGCTGATGATGGTCAAAGGTCACAAGTTCTCTGACATCATCAAATTCGGAGAGCGAATCAAATAAAGCATCAAAAGCGGTATGGTTACCAACTTTGAATCTTTACAGGCTACTAATAAAGCTCTACATTCTGGTGGTGTGTCCAGAAAAACAGATGTGGGAGCCGTGATGGTTGTAAAACAAGCCAAGTCCCCGCCCAAATAATAAGTATATCCAACACTCTCATCCACATACCAACCATCTCAAAGTTACCAAGCACCTTCACCTCAATAACAAGCACCCTCACCCACATATCAAGATCCACCACCCACATATCAGCCTACCTCGCCCATGTACTCCCAACCGGCTCCCGATTACAACGCCTACAATTCCCAAACTTCTCACTACCAATCACCACCTACTCGCCAAAACTTCCCAAGACCTCGCCCTAACTTTGACCAGCGCCCTCCAAAATAGTATATTGCCATAGCCGAGCCCATTGATCAACTATATGAAAGACTCAAAGTCGCCGGTTACGTCACACCCATTCCTGCTGCCACCTCTGAGAACCCTTCTCAGTGGATCAACCCAAACAAATCTTGTGCTTACTTCTCCGACATGAAGGGACACACCATCGAGGAATGACGTTCCTTGAAAGACAGGATACAAACCCTCATAGACAACAAATTCATTGTAGCCAAGTACCCTGCTCCTAGTGTTCGCAATAACCCACTGCCAGAACATAAAGGTGGTGTCCATATGGTTGAAGTAGATGATGATTGGGATCCTGAGGGATCAATTGGGATGATTGTAGAGGGTGATCCGAAGAAGCCCACAATTACTCTCAACCCAATTGTGGTTCAAATGCAGCCATCCGGGGATGCAGAGTTAAACATGTCCATTTCACTCGAGTTTGAATCGAGACCGCCCACAAAGGAAAAGGCCCCAGTGCCGATTGAAGTTGAGTTTGTACGGCCACTCGAAGTAGCAGTCCGGCCACCTATACATATATTCCGGTTGGAATGAGGATCACCACAACTATTCCAGTGGCAATGTCAACAACGCCACCCTTTTACTCAAACGCCGTCCCATTGGATTACACAACTGAAGCAAGGAGAAAGAGTAAAAGCAGGCCTGAGGAAGAAATTACTGCACAGGGTATGACCAGAAACTGGCAGTGTTTATACCCCTGAATAATTTGCTAAATCTATCAAGCAGGACGCCAACCGTCCTCCCACTATTGAGACAGGTTCAAACAATCATTGGAGAAAGATCCAAGCCAAGGAGTACTCAATCCTCAACCAGTTGAACAAGACACCAGCTCAGATATCTATCCTCTCTCTATTACAGAATTCTGAGATGCACAGGAGCGCCTTACTGAGAGTGCTGAGTGAGGCATACATACCAGACAATATCACCAGCGGGGATATGGCAAACATGGTGGGCAAGGTTCTGGAAAGCCACAAGATAACTTTCCATGAAGACGAGTTGCCGCCCGAAGGGTTAGGGCATAATAGAGCACTGCATATCACTGTGCAATGTGAGGACCACTTCATTACAAGGATCATAATTAATGGGGTTTCCAGCCTCAACATTTGTCCGCTGATCACTCTCAAGAAATTGGGCAAAAGTCTACATGATATAAGAGAATGAGAGATCAATGTAAAGGCCTTCGATGGTTCGCAGAGATCCACTATGGAAGAAATCACCTTGTTCTTACAGATGGGACCAACCTGGTTCGATGTAGACTTCCAAGTGATAGACGTGCCTGCATCCTACAACTTTCTGTTAGGGAGACCTTGGATAAATGCCTCTGGGGCCGTGGAATCAACCCTACATCAAGCATTATAGTTTGAATGGAATCATCAAGAGGTAGTCATTCATGGCGACGGTAGCAACCATATCTACGGTCGCCAGAATTGTTGTGGTCACTGAGGGGAGAAGGAAGCTAGGTGGAGAAATCTACCACAACATTGAACGAGTTAATGCCATTGATAAGGACAAATGGTGGGACAGATTGAGAGCATATTGAACTGGAAAGGATACGAGCCAGGCAAAGGGCTCGGTAAAAATATCCAGGGAATAACGAAGTCAATAACACTCAAGAAGCACTATACCTCTTTCGGGATAGGGTATGAGTACACTTGGAAGGAATTCAAGGACTGGTTGCCACCATGACGCAATCCCTACTACTCATTGGAGTAGCCAATACCTCACTTAGAACAAACTTTCGAGCAAGCTGATATCATCTACAATACGAATGAAGAGGAAGTGTTAGCGGCAATGAGGGATTTATTTTTGGGCGATGAGGACATGGACTGATGTGTCATTCTTGAGGGGGGGGGGGGGGAAGGCCCTTCCATACAGNCTCAAGAACTGGTCTGTCAGGGCGAACAAAGCCCGTCGAGCCTCTGGGTAGCAAGGCTAACAAAACAAGCATTTATTTACAGCTTATTTATTTAAAAAAATATTTGTTTTCTTCCTTTTCGCATTTTTAATTTCTGCAAGAAAGAGCTCCTATGTTCAAATGATTATTCGATTTACCAAAGCATTTGCAGTTTCTCTATAAATCGTATATTTACTTGCAACTATTTTCTTCCCCATTACTTTATTTACACAACATTGCTATTACTTATCTTGATGAATCGACGACTGTGACATGCAATGAGGCAACACAACAAACGGATTCCGATTCAGACGAGGATGATATACCTGAGGATATTGTGAAAGTGGTCGAGAACTTTGAGAATAGACCTAAGACTAATTTGGACGAGGCTGAGGTTGTCAACCTGGGAACCACAGAGAATGTCAAACAAACACGCATCATCGTTAATCTGTAGCCATTAGAAAAGAAGGAATATACAGAGTTTTTTAGATAATATAAGGACATATTCGCCCGGTCGTATGATGACATGACTGGCCTCAGTACATCTATTGTGGCCCACAAGCTGCCAACGGAGCCGACATGCCCACCGCTGAAGAAAAAGCTCGGGAAGTTCAAATCGGACATGAGCTTGAAATCAAAGAAGAGATCACCAAGAAGATCAACTCCAGGATTCTCCGGGTGGTTTAATACCCGACATGGTTAGCCAACATTGTACCTGTGCCAAAGAAAGATGGGAAGGTTAGAGTCTGTGTCGACTACCACGATCTCAACCGGGCCAGTCCGAAGAACGACTTCCCCTTGCCAAATATACATATCCTAATTAACAACTGCGCCAAGCATGAGCTGCAGTCCTTTGTAGATTGTTTCGCTGGCTACCATCAGATTTGGTTGGATGAGGAAGATGCTGAGAAAACGACGTTCATTACGCCGTGGGGAGTGTATTATTACAAGATGATGCCATTCGGTGTGAAGAATGCAGGGGCCACCTACATGAGGGCCATGACTACTATATTCCACGATATTATTCCCAAGGAGATCGAGGTATATATGGACGACATCATCATCAAATCAAGGAAAGCCACTGACCATTTGGAAGATCTGAGGAAGTTCTTCAACAGGTTAAGGAAGTAAAATTTGAAACTTAACCCTGAAAAGTGTGCATTCGGGGTTCCTACTGGCAAGTTGCTGGGGTTCATTATCAGTCGCCGAGAAATAGAATTGGATTCATCAAAGGTCAAAGCCATCCAATAATTGCCGCCGCCAAAGAACAAGAAGGATGTTATGAGTTTCCTGGGGAGGCTCAATTACATCAACCGGTTCATAGCCCAGTCTACTGTCAGTTGTGAACAAATTTTCAAGATGCTGAAAAAGGATGCTGCAACCAAGTGGACCGAGTATTGTCAAAAAGCCTTTGACAGAATCAAGAAGTACCTCTCAACATCACCAGTCCTGGTACCACCCGAGCTAGGTAGACCTCTGTTACTTTACCTTGCTGTGTTGGATAAAGCTTTCGGTTGCGTTCTTGGGCAACATGACGAAACATGAAAGAAAGAGTAGGCCATTACTATCTTAGCAAGAAATTCACTCCATATAAAGCCTGGTACTCTTTATTGGAACGCACTTGTTGTGCTCTGACTTGGTTCGCAAAAAAGGTGAGGCACTATTTCTGTGCATACACAACGTACCTCATATCAAGGATGGATCCGTTGAAATACATCTTTCAGAAGCCCATGCCCACTGGAAAACTAGCCAAATGGCAAATCCTATTAAGTGAGTTTGACATTATTTACGTGAATCAAAAGGAAGTCAAGGGACAAGCATTAGCAGATCATCTCGCTGAAAATCCTGTGGAAGGGAAATAGGAACCATTAAAAACGTATTTTCCCGGATGAAGAAGTGTCATTCGTGGGAGAGGACATTGCAGAATCCTATGATGGTTGGAGGATGTTCTTTGATGAGGCCGCAAACTTCAATTGCGTAGGTATTGGGGCATTCTTAGTATCAGAAACCAGTTATCACTATCCAGTATCCACCAAACTCAGGTTCCCCTGCACCAACAACATGGCTGAATATGAGGCCTGCATCTTGGGGCTCAACTTGGCCATCAACATGAATGTTCAGGAGTTATTAGTGATTGGTGATTCAGACTTACTGATACACCAAGTACAAGGAGAATGGGCGACTAAGAATTCCAAGATACTGCCATATCTACATCGTGTACATGAGTTGAGAAAGAGGTTAACAAAGATAGAGTTCTGGCATGTCCCCAGAATCCAGAATGAGTTCGCCAATGCATTGGCTGCCTTGTCATCTATGATCCAGCATCCGTACAAGAATTTCATGGATCCCATCCCAGTGGGCGACTAAGAATTCCAAGATACTGCCATATCTACATTGTGTACAAGAGTTGAGAAAGAGGTTAACAAATATAGAGTTCTGGCATGTCCCCAGAATCCAGAATGAGTTCGCCAATGCATTGGCTGCCTTTTCATCTATGATCCAGCATCCGTACAAGAATTTCATGGATCCCATCCCAGTGGGGATCCACAATCAGCCAGCCTATTGCGCCTATGTTGAAGAAGAAGCAGATGGAAAGCCTTGATTTCATGATATCGATGAGTACTTGGAAACGGGAGAATATCCAGAACTTGCAAACGCTACTTAGAAACGCACACTTCGAAGGTTGTCAAATAATTTCTTTCACAACAGAGGGATCCTGTATAGGAGGACTCCCGATTTGGGTTTACTAAGGTGTGTCGAAGCAAAAGAATCAACAAAACTATTGGAGGAGATACATGCTGGTACATGTGGTCCTCATATGAATGGGTTTGTTCTAGCAGAGAAGATACTCCGAGTCGGTTATTTCTGACGACCAAGGAACGGATTGCATCCAGTATGTCCGGAAATGCCACCGTTGTCAGATACATGGGGATATGATAAACGTACCTCCAAGTGAGTTTAATGTAACAAGTTCACCATGGCCGTTCGCCGCATGGGGCATGGATGTTATTGGACCAATAAAGCCTGCCTCCTCAAACGGACTCAGGTTTATTCTGGTTGCCATTGATTACTTTAGCAAATGTGTCGAAGCAGCCTCTTACAAATCAATTACTAAGAAAGTGGTGGCCGACTTTGTCCGCGACCGCATAGTTTGTCGATTCGGAGTTCCAGAGTCAATTATTACTGACAATGGTTCCAACCTCAACAGTGACCTAATGAGAACCATCTGTGAAACCTTCAAGGTAAAACACAAGAATTCCACAGCATACAGACCTCAGATGAATGGAGCCATTGAGACTGCCAACAAGAATATCAAGAAGATATTGAGAAAGATGATAGAGAAGCACAAGCAATGGCATGAGAATCTATCATTCGCTTTACTGGGATACCACACCATAGTCCGCACATCAACTGGGGAAACTCCTTACATGTTGGTTTATGGTACAGAAGTCGTTATTCCTGCCGAGGTCGAAATTCCATCCCTGAGAATCATACAAGAAGCCGAACTCAGCGATGCAGAAATGAATGGAGAAATCTGGCCAAAGCCAATCAGCTCAGATGCAGTCAAGCGCTACTATGTGTAACTTTCATGCTTTTATCAAATGTTGTAAATTGAACTACGCCTGACCTGATTCCTCTTTAAGAGGGGATACATAGGCAGCCCTATGGGTTCGGTCACGTTTTAATAAAAAATTTATTTCTCCCATAAAAACTGGGGCAGAAGTTTGAGGAGGGACCTCAAAATTCCGAAGCAAATGCAGCCGAACACCGCACAAGCAACAACCAGAAGCATTCACCCATCAAACTAGGGCAGAATTTTGAGGAGGACCCTCAAAATTCCATAGAAAGAGAGGTTGCAATGCCTTGAACCGCGTCATGGTCGTCGGTTCATCCAAAGAAATTACTTTAAATTATATGTTATATTTTTATAAAACCATGCATATTTGCTTTGTCAAAAAAACAGCTTGGTTAGCAACGATACCCCCTGTGATATAAACAACAAAGTCCTCGTTGTTAAGAAAACAGGCCGAGCCGAGCTAGTGGGGATACGAACCAACCTTCCCTTTTACAGAACTTACATTTTTTCTTTAGATGCAGGCACCAAGACGGCAAAAGCCCAGAATACATTACTATCTTCGCAAGATGCATATTTCTTAAGGAAACGGTATCAAACTCGTCGCACATGCCGACGCCTACTATCATCACAAACAACGCTTATTCACCACAATCGTATCACCGCAGTTTATCATTAGCTAAGAACTATAACTGTCATTTTTCCCCCACTACATAAGGCTACTATTCTGCCTTTCGCGACTAAACGTTGTCTCCCCCCTCATTTTATTTCCTGTATTGCATAAGGCTACCATTCTGCCTTCCGAGAGTATACGCTACCTCCTCTGCATTTTATTTCCTGTATTGCATAAGGCTACCATTCTGCCTTCCGAGGTTTTACGCTACCTCCCTTGCATTTTATTTCCTGCATTTCATAAGGCTACTATTCTACCTTTTGAGACTAAACGCTATCCCCCCCTGCATTTTATTTCCTGCATTCCATAAGGCTACCATTCTGCCTTCCGAGGTTCTACGCTACCTCCCTGCATTTTATTTCCCGCATTTCATAAGGCTACGATTCTGCCTTCCGATACTCTGCTTTACTTTATAAATAATTGTTAGTTCAATTTTCTTTAATTAATACTATGTATTTGGCTTATATTATATACTATGTGATTCCCCTATCTTGTAGTAACATACTCAGTCTTAATCTAATTCCTTTTCCTTATTTGGCCATGATTTACATTGTTTGAGCTTGACTCCCTAATTAAAAGGAGTCCAGGTCCTTGATTAACTATGATTGATTCTAACTGAACAATTATTCCTGTAATTATGCTAAGTTACTACTTTTTTCCTATGTTATTACTTGGTTTTCGACTCTATATATACACTGCCTTCTCTCCTTACACACACACACAGAGACTAATTTTGAGAGCACAAACACACATACATTGCTCTGAATTTTTCTGTGCTTTCATACCTCTTCTTGCTCTTTGCATTTATTATTGACTACTCAGTCGACTGAAAGCCAAGACTGAGTAATCCCCACTGCTCTTGTGCATCTGCATACTGCTTGCACACTATTGTTCTCTACTTCTCTCTTTGCTCTACATACTACTGTTGTTGTGCTATCTCTTAATCTTTGTTGTTCTATGTTTTCTGATTTAGCTTTATATCACTTATACACAATATGCTCCAATTCATATTTATTTACTTACTGTTTCTTACGTGTTTTATCCTATGGTTCTACTGTCTACCATGTAACTAGCTTAACCTCTGTCATGTCTTCCCCTTTTGTCAAGTACAAATATGTATCTTGTTTTCCATATGGTTCTCCGTAATTATGTAATTAGCATGCCCCCCCCCCCCTCCGCTCTTTACTATTTTTCCTTTCCCTTGAGTCTGTTATGTCTCCAACATGCTTATGTGTTCACAAGTTGATATTTGTTGCCTTGACTTGATTGTGGTTACTTGTTCTCACCTTCTGGTTAACTCTATATGTTGTAAATCTGCTTCTCCTGCTACTTGAATATTATGATGTCCTGATCCTATTAATTTATTGTATTATGTTACAACTATTTGGTAATTATGTGATAACTGTAATTCTGCCTCACTATAATGTTTAGTGTTATTTGTCCCCAATCCATTACCCTTCTTTGTGTTTGCTCTTTCATGAGTCCTTTTGCCTAGTGGTTACAGTTGTACTGCTTCTCTTTTAAAACCCCTTTACTAATGTTCTTAAAGTTATATCTCAAAGTGTTGTTGTTTTAAAACTACTATTTTCAAACTCCAATTCTCTATTAAAACTCCAAACCCTTCCCACCACTCTTAGATTCTAGGTTCTGCCCCCTTCGTGTGAGCACTGCTTTGGGGACCTCTCAGTACCCATTGAACTCTGACACATAAGGCTGGCCTTCTACACTGCACTTATTCATTCTTGGCTAGGGTACCTGGGTGTGAGCACTGTCCAGGATCTTCTGAGGTCCTTAGAGACTATGACACACTTGGGTTAAGAGGTCATGGCATATGGCAGAGGGATACTTTGGACCTACCGTTAGACTCTTTGTAGTATAGCTTCTTGATTTGCCTTTATTCAGTTGCGTAACCTATTGTCCCTGGTTTGTAATAATCTGTAAATAAATATTTAGGGCTAGATAGTAATTATGGGAGGGGATTATGCATGCTTAGATAGTTATGGGTAGAAATCATGACTATAGGATTTATTTACCTATGTGTGCAATAGTATCATGCTTAGGACATACATACCATGCATTAGAAACCATGTTTAGGTTGTTTACTTCAGCATCTCTAATATTTTCATGTTTATTTTAAAAATCCTGCTAACAGCTAATAACTATAATAAAATATGCTATGATATTGCTGCTTCTGCATTTGCATCTAGAAATCATGCTTCAGGACTCATAATCAATGTATGCATAATCAGTATATATACGGACACCTAGGCAAACCTTAGGCCTAATACATACCAAAATTAGTTGTCTTATGTCTTGCATGTATTAAAATGTGGTCTTTAAAACCAATCAGTCCTTTTCTGAAATCCTTAAGACTTTGCTGTTTGTTACCATCCTCAACTCATGTTTTGCCTATAAATTGCTGAATTTTAAAAACCATTCACCCTTTTTTTCGAAATACATACAAATCACTCTTTTATTTAAATTCCCTACTTTCCTTTCAAAATTACTGGTTTCTAAAATTATTCATTCACTTTTTACTAAAATTCATTTAAATTGCTGACTCCTGCTCTGTTTTTGAACTACTAGATTTCAAAAATTTGTCACTCCTTTCTGGAAATCTCTCTGTTTATTTTTAATCCCGTTCTGTCTTCAAACTACTCTGTTTTATTCTTGCTTTATTACTGATTTATTTTTCAAAATATTCCCTTTGCTAAAAACTCGTTGAAACCCGTTGTTTTAACACACAAATCTACTGTTTTAAGTTCTGACCTTGAGACCCTTATTGTGTTTGGGACGTGATATTTATGTGTTTATTTGGAGGGATATATGAGCCCCTAACTTCCTATGTGAACCCTTTATGTGCAAGTCCTAATTGTTTTCTACTTATCACCAAGAGTTTATCCTTTAAAACTTAAGTGTTCAGTCTAGTACCCATCTTGCAGGATTAGTAATCCTAAACACCCTTCGGGACTTATAAAATGGGACAGGTAATAGCACGCAATAAGATTTCATGACCAACACGCGCTTCTAACCTCTACGGGGTGGGAAGGGTAGAATACGGATATGATGACCGGTGCGCTAATAGGACGTGTAGCCCCTCTTCGAAGAGTGATTACCGAATATTACATTGATGTTATCCGTATTACTTTAGACCTACGACAATTCTTTTCAAATGTTTTTACCCTGATGTTTTCCCAAAATCCCTTTAACGATTTTCATACTTGTTTGAAATCCCCTCTTATATGAACCTTATTTGCTATTTGTTTACCGTCCAAATTCACAAAAATTCTTGGCTGGGACCCATAATTATGGATCTTGAGGGGTGCCTAACACCTTCCCCTTAGGATAACTTCAAGCCCTTACCCAATCTCTAGTAATGCAAACTAGTTCATGAGTTATCTAATCTAGGTGCCCTAACGCACCAAAAAATTGTTAGGTGGAGACTCTTCCTTAAACCTCTTCTTTTAAGGAGTTGTCCAGAATGTCATAAACCCTATCTCTCCGCACCTGACCCGTGGGAGGAAAAAGGGGGGCACGACACCTGTGACGCGTAGTCGTCGTTATTGATCGAGAGGAATGTGTTAAGTCTATCAGTTCTATGGCTTCTTCGACTGCGTGGGGTCAGAGTATTAAGAAGAAGTATGGCATAAAATAGTTGGTAGAGATCGTGAGGTGCGGTGGTTCAGCACCAGATAAGTGTTGATAGCGAAGGCAGCTAGAGAAAGATAATCTTCGGAGAGCTTGAAGTTGTGGTGATCTACCGGTTTGAGAGCTACAAAGAATGATCCTGGAATGAGGCTAGGCGGTGGTTCCATTTCTAGGAGGCCAGGTGTAAGAAGTGGAAGTCGAGCAGTCGCAAATGGGGGAACGACAGCACAGCTTGGAACTTGAAGGTATTTGTCGCGCATTATGGGTGTCCATGAGGGGAAGATGAACTAATAAGTTAGTAAATGAAGCAGGGCATATGATGGGGTATTGATGTCACAAAGAGCGTGCATTTCGGCGTCGCTGGGAGGTGTCAACAGTTGATTTCTACAGGTGGGTTGTCTTTTGGGGATAGGTTAGCAATGGTGGGG
This sequence comes from Nicotiana knightiana, assembly GCA_005239525.1. NCBI lineage: Eukaryota > Viridiplantae > Streptophyta > Magnoliopsida > Solanales > Solanaceae > Nicotiana > Nicotiana knightiana. The sequence continues at coordinate 50,622 of ML429629.1, forward strand.
TTGGTAGGTTCTGCAAGGGGTCCTAGTGGCTAGTCGATAGGATATACAAGGTGTGAATGTTTTTAGATAATTCGAGTCTTTAGGGATTGCTAGCAAGGGAATTTGGAAGATTTGGACAGATAGGCTGAGCAAGATCGTGTTATCAGCGAAGGAAGGATCTCAGCAGGGTCTAGAGTGGTGCAAGGAGTAGCTTAGGGTAAAGTAGGGGAGTCCCACCATCTGCAGTTGAGTTGTAGGATTGTTTTCGCATACGGTTGAGGATTGTCGACGTGTAGGAAAGTTATCTCAGCTAAGGAAAAAGGATTAAAATGGTAATTTTGCGTGGGATTTGATGAATATGTGCGAAGGTTGGCCCTGTCGGATCAGGGTTAGGCTTTGGAGGATTCAAAATTTATGTTTAAGGCATGGGCGAGTTGTAAGGATAATGACTCAGTCACGTGTTTCATCGAAAAAGGTGTTCTTGTGCTAGGAGAGCCTTGGAGTTGATTGTATTTGGGTCCAGTCAGAGTGGGTGGCTCTCAAAAGCGCTCCTAGTGAGTTCAAAAGTTAAGAATGCAGCAATTAAAGATTTCAGGCAGCAATATGATCGAGAATTGAGATTTTGCAAAATAACTTCTGATAAAGAGGATGACGGTTGGAATGTTCTATGATATGTCCCAACATACATGATAATATTGGAGGAGTGATAGAAATAGACTCCGGATTGAAGAAAAGATTTTCAGAACGGTATGAGACGGGTTGCAGGATTTGGGCAGCATAGTCTCATGAATCAAGGTCACTCGGCATGAGTGAGGGTTGAGTTTGCTATGGGTTGAAGGAAGTTGTTATTGTTCCTGAGGCAATTAATGATGATTAAAAGAAGATAGGTAGATTAGTCATGGTTGAAATGGCACATTTGCGACAGTGATTGGTTCCTTTGGTGTGATTTAGTCATGCATGTGGTCATGCCGGTGTGTGTGGGGCTTGTCGGTCGTCGTAGAGGATTTTATGTGGGAGCACTTGAGTGCTATGGCCTGTCAGGTATAGGAGGATCATGGAAGGGTTATGGTGGTATAGACTACCACTTAAGATTTGCATGATTGGGTGATAATGGGAATTCACTCGTGTGATGAGATGGAACTCTTGAATTGAGTTAAGTAAAAAGTTTCTATATGATGAAGTGTTCACCCTATTGGTGATTCAAAATTTATGATGGAATCCTTGCGCTACCTCATGTTGGTATGTTAAGTGCGGGAAGCAGTATGTATCTGGGTGTAAGAATCGAGATTCAGGTCCGATGTTTATAAGGATTTCATGATCTCGGAAGAGCAAGACAAAGTGATTCGAAAGTTCAGTGTAAACAGGTATTATCTTCAGTGTCACCTGAGATTGATATTCGGTGGAAGAGGCTTTGTACCCTGGTCATTGGTTCTTGATGTGTTTTGCGGCCTTAGTGCGGCCGATGTTATGGATGTGCAGACTTGTTGCCTTGTGTGGAAGGTCGTGGAAGCATGATCGTGAAAAGATTGTATAAGTGTGACATGTAGTCACTTGATGAATTTCAGATTTGGACTGAGTATAAAGTAGTGCAATATTGCTTAAATGAGAATTTACGACTGGAGACGTTCAATTCAGTTGATTATGGATTATGGGGTGTTAGTCCCGGTAGTGATGGTTGTTCGCGGGTATTATGAGAAAGATTGGGTTAATGTGGACCCAGGTAAAAGTTAATAGCTAAGTTTTGTGCGAGCGAGGTGGCTCGGTGTTTGTGGATAGATTTAAATATGATTATGGGCTCCGTATGAGCCAGGCATGTTCCTTTCAGTAGAGCATTTTTAATGGAAAGGTATTAGAATAGCGGGTGTTGTTACGTCTTCGTTGAATTCATGTGTTATTGTGATTGTGCCGTGTGAGTTGTGAAACGACTTTGATAATTTCCTATGTGTTGAGGTCCCACGTAGCGGGGATCTTATGTGAGCAGGATAGCTCTTGAGATCCAGATTACATGTATATATATATATATCGCACCTCAGTTGTGCTTGAATTTTGTAGCCTATGGCTTTATCAGTTTTCCCATGATGGTATTATACACTTAGCGTGCTTGTGATCAATATTCAGTAATTCATAATTGTGAGCAAATCAACTTCGTATATATATCTTCTTATGTAAATTTTATATGTGGATCGGGTTGCACGCCGCAATAGTGTGATGATGAGAACAGTTAATATGTATTTATTTTCTTGTGCTTTATTTTCTATTTTCTGGTAAGAATTTATATTAGTTGAGTGAGCTGAATAGTTTCTTCCTGAGTCGTTTCTTATTATAATGTTCGAGTTATAGCCTATTTGGCCTATTGGGCGACGCAGTATCATGTAAGGCTGTTAGCCATGTGGGGTGACTTGCTGTCTAAGCAGTTCGTACTGGATAAGACGAGATTATCGGACCAGGGATCAGTATGATAAGGTTGTGTGAAGTGCATATTAAAGAGCAAGTACCATCATTCAGGTTCATATGGAAGTGACGATTCTAGTCATGATGAGGTATTCAAGGATTTATTAACTCTGCAGTTGAGTGTGAATTTCTGTGAATTCCCTCCATTGTGGTTGTATCGCCAGCAATATAGCAGGATGTCTGTATAATTGTTATGAGGTGCATCAGATTTATGGGCCTCGGCAAATAAGATTCAGGGAGCGTCGTTGTGGTCAGACGATGAGTTATGCGGTGCATGGTGCCGATTCAGCAAGGGTATGCAGTTATGACCTGGTATATCGTGTGTTAGTTGATGCAGTGCTTATATATATTGAAACTAGGCATGGCTAGAGAAATTTCAGGTGTTTGAATGAATTCTGAGCTTATTATATGGATAAAAGAGAAATCTCCGGATTTGATCAAGTTATTGTGCTCGACTAGGTTGTGGTAGCACAGGTAGGTGCTCGAGATGTTAACAGTGATTTCAGGTAACTCCAGAGCAGTTCTTAGCACGTTCGAGGATGGACGTCGGTTTAAGTGGGGGAGAATGTAACGACCCGACCGGTTGTTTTGAGCTCTAGCGCGTCGTTCAACGGTTTGAAGTCGTGAGAAGCTTTGTTTCAGGTATTATGACCCGTGGGTGTGGTCGGCATTGAATTCCAGGAAGTTTAGAATTGATTTGGCAAGAAAATTCTCATTTCAGAAGCCTTAAGTTGGAGAAATCGACTAAGATTGGAATTTTGAGTAAACGATCTCCGAATCAGGATTTGAATGTTCTAGCAGGTTCATATGATGATTTCGGACATGGGTGTATGTCCGGATCGGGTTTTGGATAACCCGGGAGCGTTTTGGCGTATATTGTGGAAGTTAGCATTTTAGACAGATTTCATAAAGTTGGGCTTGAAGTGCATATCAGTGAGGTTGATATCCGTTTGGGATTCCTAGTCTGGAAATAGCTCCATATGGTGATTTTGAAATTGGGAGCACGATCATAAGTGAATTTGGATGTCCGTAGGTCATTTTGGAGTCATTTGGCTAAAGATAGACATTTGAAGGTTTTTGCGAAATCCGACCGGACGTGGAAGTTATGATATCAAGGCCGGAATGCGATTACGGAAGTTGGAGCAGGTCTGTAATGTTGAATAACTTGTGTGCAAAAATTGAGGTCAATCGGACGCGATTTGATAGGTTTCGGCATCAGATGAAGAAGTTTTAAATTCTAAGTTATTAAAGAAATGGATTCGAGTGTGAATCGTGATTTCAGCATTGTTTGATGTGATTTGAGGGCTCGATCAAGTCCGTGTCATCTTTTGGGTCCGATTAGTGTAATTAGACAGGGTCTCGGGGGCCTCGGGTGCATTCCGGGTGGTTAACAGATCAAAGTTGAAGTTGGAAAAGGCCTGGTTTTGCTGTCATCTGGTGTGATCCGCAGGTACGAGGTTTTGGCCGCAGGTGCGAGTGTGGCTTGGCTTGGTTGGGAACCACTGGTGCGATGGATTTTCTGCACCTGCGAAGCTGCAGGTGCGGGCAGTGGGGGCACATGTGCGACTTGGCTGGAGTTGAGGGAAACCGCAGGCACGGGTGGTTTGGTCGCACCTGCGAGATCGCATGTTCGGAGGAAGGACCGCAGGTGTGAAAAATGCATGGGCAGAATGTTTTAAAAATCGAGTTTGTGCCTTTTCTCTCTCATTATTCATTTGGGATAGGCAATTTTGGAGAGCTTTTCAAGGGGGATTTCATCAAGCATCAAGAGGTAAGTTGTTTCTACTTGTTTCTAAGGTTAAATACAAGATTATTACATATATTTGGTAGTGGAAATTGAGGAAAAATTGGGAAATATTTAAGAAACCTAGAATTTTTGGGTTTTAGCCAAAATTGAGTATGAAATGTAGAGTAAATTATATAATTCAGTTAGTAAGACTATGGGTAGAACGTACCTTCGAGAAATTTTGGATTCCGGGCACGTGGGGCCGAGGGCATTTTGGTCATTCACTAAGCGGGGTTGGGAAAGTATATAATTTTAACTTGTTGTGAGTATTGGGATGAATTTTCATTGCCTTGTCATTTATGTGGTAGTTTCGGAGCGTTATGCGTCCGTTGGAGTCATCGGAAGGGCTTGGAAGCCGGTGTTGGAATTTCAGAGCAAGGTAAGTCTCCTTTCTAACTTTGTGAGGGGGAATTATCCCCTTAGGTGACTTAATTCACTACATGCTACTATCTTCGGGGTCTACGTACGCACGAGGTGATGAGAGTCTGTGCGTAGCTACTATTATGCCATGTCCAGGTAGCCTATGACCCACTAGCATGCTTTGTGTGTGTACCTGTAACCCTGCCTGCATCATTGAACTGCTAACATGACTGAAAACGTAATTTAATGTTTAAAAGAAAGCTAGAGTTCATATTGTTAACCTTCTAAAAAGACAATTTGTTTCCACTGTGAATACATGTGTACCTGGACTAGGTTGTATCGAGGAATACATTAAACTTGACAAATGAGTTTCAAAACCTATATTTCATACTTCTTTTAATAAAGACTTTACCACTTTCCTGAGAAAAACGGTTTTCTTGATAAAATATGAATTCATTATGTAGATATGTGTAACTTTGGGTGCCTGAGTCGCTTGAGTGATTTTCGAGCAGGAAGACCCTGTATTGTGTATGTATTTGTATGAGCACCTGAGTCGCATGTATGATTCGCGAGCAGGCTAGCCGTATTATGTTAACCGTGTTGCATGACCGATTCGCGAGCGGGGCAGATAGATGCATATATTGTTCGAGTCGGTCAACCCCTCGGCAGTGCACAATTTTTTATTGTTGGTCTGTGCCGTTCGACCCTCGGCATTGCTTGCGCATGATATTTGCTGCGTAGTTGCTATGAGATTTCCCTGATTATTGGCCTGAAATGTTAAATTGTCGATTGAAATGAAAAAGACTTAAAGTTATTAAAATGGCTTTTGGAAGAAGTTGTTCCTTCCGTTGATTTATTATTATTTGATTAAATCACCATGTTGATAAATTTTGAATATGACGACGATATAAAGTGTTAAATGTGAATGAAACTTAAGGATGTCTAAATCCTGTTTTATGAACTGCCTATGATAAAACTCATGCTTAGCGTCACTCTTAAATATTTTAAATGGACCTTTAGTAAGTTTCTAAATTGACCTCTTGTCACTACCTCTTTGAGGTTAGGCGGGCGACTTACAAAGTACACGTTGTTTTTGTACTCATACTACACTTGGTATGCATTTTATTGAACAGGTACTTACAAAGCAAATGTGGAGGATTCAATGACTCAGGAGAGCTGCATCTTCCGGAGGCGATCCGCAGCTGAAAGAGTCACCTTCATACTGTATTTATTTCATTTTAAATTTCCTCGTCCAGTTGTATTTCGGACAGGCTTTGTAATGATTGTATAAATTCTTAGAAATAGCTCATGTACTTGTGACACCGGGTTCTGGGATATGTATTGGGGTAATTGTTTAAGTGAAAATATTAGAACACTGTTTTTAAATAACAGAATTTATTTGTTGTCGCATTTAATTTACGAAAATTTATTTACTTGATTATGAAATGCAAGAAAAGGTAACGGTTTGAAAATGTTAAAACATGAATGTATTCAATTAATTAAGGATTTGGCTTGCCTGACAGTGGTGTCCGGCGCTATCACGACCTATGGATTTTGGGTGGTGACAAAAACCCTCAAAGAATCGCCCAAAACCGATTTCTAGAAGTCAAAATATGTTTAAAATGGTAAAACCCCGATTTTGCAAACTTATATTCTTCCCAGGTGCTTTGTGAATCGTGATCGCGGGAATAGAGGCACGATCGCGTAGAAGGAAATGGCTGCTGGTGTAAGATGTGCTCAGCGATCGCGGAGAATCTTATGCGATCGTGTAGATGGAAATGGCTGCTGGTGTAAGATGTGCTCAGCGATCGCGGAGAATCTTATGCGATCGCGTGTATGGGGCAGGCTGGCTTCTGTGATCGCGGATGGAGTTATGCGAACGTGGTGAAGAAATTTTAGGCGACCAGAAGGGACACATCGCGATTGCGAAAGAATCATTACGATCATGATCAAGCAAATGGGAAGGGAAAACAAGACACTACGCGATCGCGGCTTGGGCTACGCGATTGCAAAAGAGGGCAACAGACACCAGAAACAACAGTTCAAAAATGGAAGAAAATGGCCTGAAACTCATCCGAAATGCACCCGAGGCCCCTGGGACTCAAAACCAAATATAGACACAACCTCAAAAACATCCTACGAGCTTATTCGAGTAATCAAAACACCAAAATAACATCATAAACACGGATTAAACATCCAAATCCATAAAAGTTTTCAAAACTTCTTAAACTTCAAATTTTGCATTTAAGGTCCGAATCACGTCAAACTAAGTCCGTTTCTTACCAAATTTCACAGATAACACATATAAGTCATATCGAACCTGTACCGGGCTCCAGAACCATGATACGATCCCGATATCACAGGTTTCACCTCAAATTTCATTTTCAAAAACCTTTATAATTTTCAGAAAACAATTTTCTTTAAAAATTCATTTCTCGGACTTGGGACCTCGGAATTCGATTTCGGGCATACGCCCACGTCCCATATTTTCTTACGGACCCTCCGGGACTGTCAAATCATGGGTCGGGGTCCGTTTACCAAAAACATTGATCAAAGTCAACTTTATTCAAATTTTTAATACAAAATTTTCATTTTTATCAGTTTTTCACATAAAGGCTTCCCGGCTACACTCCCGGGCTGCGCACGTATATCAAGGTGAGATAGAAGGAGGTTTTCACGACCTCAAAACACAAAATTAGCTATAAATATACGAGATGACCTTCTGGATCATCACAATCTCCCCCTCTTAAACAAACGTTCGTCCTCAAACCAACCAAGATTCACCTTGAACTCATCCAATCACCGATGGCACACTTCCAACACACACTCGTGGGTGATCCCACGTCACCCCAACCTACATAAGCCTGATGGTGTGACACCATCACAACTGCAATATATACTTCTCATCACCATCGATAAGCCTTATACCTCAATTCCTCACCTTCTACTCATTTCCAAAAGACCCGATTCTAAATCCATATCCGGCATTAGCCTCAACTAGCTGCATCAACTCAGGTCTACGCCCATAAGGCATGCCCACACAACATAGTGCATCACACATATGCTCAAGAACACTTTTGATCACAGAAACTACCCGAAATCAACTCAAAATTGGCAATTAGTTCCACGTTTGGAAGAACTCTGTGTCCAAACCCCATAATAATGATGATGATGCAATGAACACGAAAACATCATTATTAAACACCCAAATCACCAAGCAACAACTAACACCACTGGGCACACATCTCGCAAAGTAAACTAAGGAAAACACATAACGAAATGGCTGAATATGAAAATAGAAGCATACAAAGGAACTATCAAACAAGCCCATAGGCATAACTCTCCATCAATACTAACTTACCAAAAGCAATATAACAAGGAAGAAGCAAAGCATATGAACAAATCATAAGGATTCCATCCTGATACAATTCCACCGTGGTACTCAGCCCGGTCTATACATATCAAATCACAAAGAATCACGAGGGTCTCGCCGTCAACTCTATGTCACATGCCGAATACATATCATACCAATAGAAATCTCCCGCTAATTCATATCGGCTAACGAAATCATAGCGCTCACTTAACTCACATCTCAATGGAGTATCAAATCACATCTTGTAAACAAAATACTTAGGAAAAATGACATAAAGCTCACAATGATGAACAACAAGGACTCACTTCTATTCTCACCACTATCAATGATGAATAAAACAACGATA
>ML429630.1:0-19927 GCA_005239525.1 Nicotiana knightiana
TCACTTTAATTGGAAAAACTCTCATACCCCCTTGGGGGTGTATAAAAAAGGAGGTGTGACAGCGACTATTAAGCCGCGTATTTGATTTGAAATCACATGATACTCCGTATTCTAGAGATTTACATTATATTTGGGTTGTATGCCATGTTTGGGGCCTAGTATCGACCTGTTTGGACCCTCAGGGGTGTTTTACTACTATTTCTCCCACTGTTTTTGATAGAAAATATGATCTAAGTCATGATTTATACTTGTTCATTGTTCATTCTTGTTTATCACCCTGTTTTCAAACAAATGAAAGATATTTTTGGGCTGAGGCCTTGTGATTGTGGTGAGATGCCCGAGTGGCTTGTGAGGGTGATGACTGAGCGAGGCCGAGAACCGAATTTGTGAGGATAGTGATGGATCAGGTTGCATGCTACAACATTATATATATATTGGATCGGGCTGTACGCCGCAACGATATATATATATTGGATCGGGTTGCACTATTGATACCCAATTTTCCCTCAAATTATTTTCAAACTTGTGTATATACTTTCAAAATCACTCCTTACAGTAACTGGTATTTTCTCACAGTTTTCGTATTTTTATCAAATTATTTTCCTGTTTATTTAATATTTAATATTTCATAATTATTTATAAATGATATAATTTCAAATCATTTTTGCCCAACATGTTATTTATATTCTACTTAATTCTCTTAGGATTTTATTATTTCACAAATTAGCCAATATTGGCATCATTTAGTTCATTTCAGCATTTTTTGCAATTATAGCACAAATGTGCATTTATACCATTTTAAAATCATTGAATGATCATTTATAATTTTTATATCTTAGTCAATCGCCTTAATTTCAGTTATTTGGTCTCAATTTATTTTTACACAATTATTAGCTATTTTTTATTAATTAATTATCTTATTTAATTGGGTATTTAATGTTTAGCCCATTTTTATTTAAATTATAGCCAGTTTTAAACCCAACCCACTTGACCCAAAACCCCTTAACCAACCCAGCCCAAAATCCACAAATAACCCGGCCCAACCCCACACTTGATCTGAACCGTTGATCAAATGAGATCAACGGTCCAGATCATTTTTACCATAATTAAACCTAATCACTACCCCCCCCCCTCCGACCTCTCATTCTCTCAGACTCTCTCTCTCTCTCTCTCTCTCTCTCTCTCTATCTCTCTATCTCTCTCTGTTACGCTCTAAGTTCTCTATAGAAGCCTCATTTGGCTTCTCTTCTTCGATGGAGTCCGGTCATCTTCTTTGACTGGTTCTCTTACCAGAAACCATGGCTCATCAACTCCTCTTGGTTACCCACCCACTTTGCGCCAGTCCACTGATGCTCTGGGGCTCTTAGGCGAACCTGGAGCGGTCCAACTCATCTCTCATGGTCCCATGCCACTTTTCGGCTCCCCGGCCGTTTGAGTAAGTTTACAACCTGTTCCAGCTTAGGTCGGTGCCGTCTTTGAGGTTCTTCTCACTTCTTTGGGTTCCACGAAACCCTAACCCTATATCTTTCGACTATTCTAGATCTACTTTAGATCTATAGTATTACGAAGCTTTTCTATGTTTTTCCCTAAAAACATTCATCTTTAAAACGATCTTTCAATTTTTAAAACTAGGGTTTCACAAACCCCTTTCAAAAATCGATTTCTTTTACTTCTGCTTTAATGTTATTCTATGTTTTTCTTTGTTAATACGTTTTGATTCAAAGCTTCTTACCAAAAATCCTAATTTTTAGGTTTTTTAGTCCGTCTTGTTTGCTATATTTAGCCAATCTGTATACTTCTTCTAGGCTCTCTATGTGCTCTATGTTTCTTACTCTAATCCATGGTTAGGATTCCTGATACCCTCTACTAACTCTATGATGTTTTCTTCAAACTTATGATTCTGTATGTTCTGTACTGATTTTTCGAATTGATTCCCTTGATTGTGTGATACTTTCCTTGATTATGCCTGATTCCCTGTGATTTCAATTACAGTCGAGATTCCCTCGACTAATTTTCAGAATTAAACCCATGCTTTGTTTTGTGAATATGCTATCAGTGTGTACTTTCCGTAATTACGTGTTATGAACCTGGTCTTTATTACACACTCCATGCTTTTACTACCCCCGTTATGGTAAGATCACTCTATTTGATTCATTTCCCTGATTTAACTCTGATTGGCCCGTTTGAACTTGACTCCCTAATTAAAGGGAGTCCAAGCCTTTAATTGACACTGATTGGTTATTATTTCTATAATTATGTTAGACTAATTATTCCTTACCTTATTTTCTTTACTCGTTTTCAGAATTATAAACACCCTACTCTCTTTAGCATAAAAAACCCAATAGATACACGAACACACACACAAATAGCACTCATATTGCTCTGAACTCTTACTTGCTTTGCTGCATATTCTCTCTTCTTCTTCTGGCTACTCAGTCTGCTGAAAGCCAAGACTGAACAACTTATTGTTGCTCTATTGCTCTGCATACCACTATCTTGCTTCTCTAATTCTCTACACCTTGCTGTTCTATTCTTATTCCTAACTGGTATGTTTCTAGTTTAAGTTTATAGCATCCAACTCAACATGTTTTATGTGTTCAGCATGTCTACTTGCCTATGTGATTCCCCTTTCCCTTTAGTCTAACATGTCTATTGCTTTCCCTTATATGTTTCCATCGTGAATCTGCCTGACTCCCAACATTATGAGCATGCACCCCCCTAATACTTAGTTATTATGTTAACCCTAATCATATACCTAATATGTGATTCTGTTTGACACCCCTCAATATGATGTTGTTAGATTCCTGGCATGAACATTCTGTGATAACTAGGTTGTGATTGTTTAAACCATATAGCACTAGCCTAAGGACTATTTGTGTGCAAGTGTGCCTCTACTATGTGACTTATTTGTCCCCCAGTCCCCCTATCATTGTTTGTGTTTGCTTCCTAAGCCATGTATGTTCTGGGTTGCTGATTGTCCTGTTTCTTTCTTCTACAAACTAGTTTTTCATAAAACAAAGTCTCATGTTGATTTTTGAAGCTATTTTTCAAAACGGCTATTTCCAAAAGCTACTTTTCAAACTCAACTCTTTTCTAACTATAGGCACATCTCACTACTCTTAGCTCTAAGTTCTGCCCCTCTTCGTGTGAGCACTGCCTTGGGGACCATTTGAATACCCATTGAACTCTGACACACAAGGCTGGCATTCCACACTGCACTTACTCATTCCTGGCTAGGGTACTTGGGTATGAGCACTGCCTGGGGTCTTCTGAGATCCTTAGGAACTCTGACGCACCTGGGCTAAAAAGGTCATGGCATATGGCATTGTTGGATCTGAGGACTTGGGCCTATTATTAGGCCTTCCATAGTGTAGCTTCTTAATTTTCTTATTTATGGAGTTTGTGCAAAGCTGGTCTGTAATAATTAATTGTAAAAATAGTTATGGGCTGGATAGTGAAATGGGCGGGGTTTGTGCATGGTTAGTATAATTATGGGTAGAAACCATGCTATAGGATTTATTTTGTATATGTGTGCAATAGTTACCATGCTTAGGAATATTTGCCATGCATGCATTAGAAAACATGTTTTAGGCCCGTTTATCTCAGCATCTTTACTATACTCATGCCTCACTTAGAAATCATGTTCGTAGTTAAAAAACTATAAACAGTTGTTATAATGTTGTTGTTTCTGCATCTTCACGATCGCCATTTCTAGAAATCCTATTTTAGCTTAAAAACATTAATCGTCAATATTTGCATTAGAGATCATGTTACCCTAGGAATTCATTCTCAGCATGCTCATATTACCTATCCCAAACTCATGTGTTAAGGACATACTTCTATTTGCATTAGAAATCATGTGCTAGGTTCAACAACTTAACTACGCTTTTGTATTTCCTGTTTCGAGTTAGAAGATGTGTTAATAAGTAAATTCCGCCTTAAACTAATAATAGACTCTGATTTCTGAAAATGTTTGTGCATTTAGAAAAGCATGCGTAGGTTTGCATTATTCCACACCCTGTATGCATTTAGATATCCTGTTTTTGTAGGACACTGCATTCACATTTGTAAATACTCACTCCTTTACCATGATTAGTCTAAACAGGATAACTGGAGTTTGTTAAACCCGCCTAGGCAAGCCTTAGGCATTAAGTTTATTAAAACTGGGAAAATCGTCTCTTTGTTTGTTTGGCTAATTACAAATCAGAATTCATAGTCTAGAACTGGTAAAAGATTTCTTCTGAAACTCAGTAATCAGACTGCCCCATTACTGTATTCTCACTTAGACATCCTGCCTTAGGTTCTAAAATGCAAAGACCTCTATGTGTTTGAGTCGTGCTAGTTATGTGTATCAATTTGTGGAGGAATTCATGAACCCTATATCTGCTCCTGTGTGTCCCCTATACTTGCAGTCCTAAATATTTTATTTGTCGCTTAGAATTTGTCCTTTAAACCTAGGGGTTCTGCCTAGTACCTACCCTTTAGGATAGTATTCCTAACTTCCTCTAGGACTGATAAGATGGGACGGGTAATAGCACGCAATAGAATATGTGACCAACATACGCTTTAATTACCTTCACGGGGTGGGAAGGGTAGAATATGGATATGATGACCAGTGCACTAATACCACGTGTAGCCCCTCTTCGAGGAATGATTACCGGGTATTGCATTGATGTGACCTGTATTACTTTAACCTAGGATATTTTCTCAAATGTTTACTTCTAATTCCTTTTAAACTTTCAATAAGACTCCAATACTTGTTTGAAACCCCCTCTTATGTGAGCCTTGCTTGTTATTTGCTTATTGTTTGAAATTCACGAAACCATTTGGCTGGGACCCACAGTTGTGGATCCTGAGGGATGCCTAACACCTTCCCCTTGGGATAACTTCAAGACCTTACCCATTCTCTAGTAATGCAAACTAGTTCATGAGTTAAATACTCAGGTGCCCTAACGCACCATAAAATCGTTAGGTGGCGACTCTTCCTTTAACTTCTTCCCTCCAAAGGAGTTGTCCCAAGATGTCAAGAACCCGATCTCCACGAGGAAGGAAAGGGGGCACGACATGCACGCCGCAGCGTTATATATATATATTGGATCGGTCAGCACGTCGCAACGATATAGCGCTTGGGATGACGGACACCTCCGGAGTCTGTACACCCCCAGTGAGCGAAGTCGACTATTTATGGATCGGGCTGCACGACGCAACGTTATATATATATGCATGGATTGGGCTACACGCCGCAGTGGTTATTATATGTCACCTATTGAGCGTGAATGCTGAGTGTGAGTTCTGATTGACGAGAGATGAGTCCCGACTAACTGAGAGGCTTGCCCGAAAAGCTTTATATTGAGAGTGACACTGTGCCCGAAGGGAATATTTTCTATGAAACTACTGATTTCACTCTTCTTTACATTTTTGCCTCTAAAAGATAAATGTTGAACCAATGTTTCATATGAAATTTAGAAAGGAAAAAACTGGAGTTTTTATGAGACTTTCGAGACATAGATCCCTGACTTGATTTATTATTTTCCACTGATGTTTATTATATGAATTTTTATGATTATAAAAGCTCGTCACTGCACTCATGTCCTTATTTATATTTGTTACTTACTGAGTTGGTGTACTCGCATTACTCCATGCACCTTGTGTGCAGATCCAGGTGCCCGGATCAAGTGAGACTCGGTTGTTCTCAGTGGAGATGGTCGGAGATTGTGAGGTAGCTGCACGGCGTTTGCAGCCCCACCTTTCTCCCTCTCATTTTGTTGCATATTTACATTTTCCTAGACTTGATGTATTAAGGAAATACCGTGTCAGATTCTATGTTCTATTTAGCGCTCATGACTGTTGACTCCTGGTTTTGGGGATTTTTGGTTCAGATGTTTTCTTTGATTATTCGCAGATTTTGAAATACTAAACATGCGAGATTTTGATACATTGCATTATTTTCTTAAATGAAAAGTTTCTTGTATTATGTTCAGTAAATTTGCTAGCCTAGTACTACGATAGGCGCCATCACGGCCAGTGCAGATTTGGGGTTGTGACAACTTGGTACCAGAGTCTAGGTTACATAGGACTCACCGGTCATGAGCAGGTTCAATAGAGTCTTGCGGATTGGTATGGAGACATCTGTACTTATCTTCGAGAGGCTGCAGAACCCTTAGGAAAAATCTCATATTTCTTGAATTCTTGTCGTGCAAATCTATTGATTCTAGAAACTAAACTTATATTGTTTCATTCTCTCACAGATGGTGAAGACACGTGCTACCAGACAGGGCGATCAGCCACCAATGAGACCCATGAAGGGGTCGAGGCTGTGGTAGAGGTAGAGGTGCAGCTCGTGTAGCTGCCGAGGCGGTACCCATACACCCGCATATTGTTCCAGATCAGGTCCCAGCCACAGATGCTCCAGTGGGACCAGCTCAGGCACCAGTTGTGCCTATTGTTATTCCAGGTCTTCAGGAGACCTTGGCTCAGATTCTGACTGCATGCACCAGTCTTGATCAGGCAGTCACTATTCCTACATCAGCCGCTACTTCTCAGGTTGGGGGAGGCACTCAGACTCCAGTTGCCCGTACACCTGAGCAGGTTATTCAGGGGCTTCAGACCCCGGAGACAGTCCTAGTTCAGACGGTTGCTCCGGCCCAAGATTTTGTGGTTCTAGCTATGGCTGACGATGAGCAGCGCAAGTTTGAGAGATTTGAGAGGCTTCGACCTCCGACTTTCAGTGGTACTGAAGGCGAGGATGCCCAGGGGTTCTTAGACAAGTGTTAGAAGATGCTTCACACGGCAGAGATATTAGAGACCAATGGGGTCTTGTTTACTACCTTCCAGTTCTCAAGAGCTGCATTCACTTGGTGGGAGGCTTATGAGAGGCATAGGCCTATTGGTGCAGCACCCCTTTCTTGGCAGTAGTTTTCCACTCTCTTCTTAGAGAAGTATGTTCCACAGTCCCGCAGAGAAGAGCTGTGCAGGCAGTTTGAGCATCTGCGACAAGGAGATATGACGGTGTCACAGTACGAGATGAGGTTTTCTAAGCTTGCCTGTCATGCTATTTGGCTAGTACCTATAGAGAGAGATAAGATCAGGATATTTGTGAATGGCCTCTCGTATCAGCTTCGTATTCTTACGACCAGAGAGAGGGTATCGGGTGCTACTTTTGAGCAGGTTGTTGATATTACCCAAGAGAGTGAGTCGGTTCGTCGCCAGGAGTGAGACGAGAGGGAGGCCAAGAGGCCTCGAGGATCTGGTAGTTATGGTGGTGTACCTTCGAGGGGTCAGTTTCATCACAAAAGGGGTTGTCCATTCAGACAAGCTCAGTCGGGCCGCTCAGGTTATCGTGGTGGATCTGCTGGTTGTAGTCCTCACAATTCTCATCAGGGGCACCCATCATTTAGTTCTTTTCCAACCCAGAGTTCATCTCGAGCGCCATCGGTTCAGGACTCATCTATGCCTGATTCTTCCAGAAGTTATCCTGGTGCTAGGGGTTCCCTTCAGTCCCCGTCTCCAGCACCGGGGAGTTGTTACGAGTGTGGGGAGTTTGGGAATATGAGGCAGTAGTGTCCTCATTTTCTTGGGGGTCCTTCTCAGCAGAGGCGCCAGCCCTCGACATCAGCTCCAGTTACTTCACCACCTGCCCATGCTGTGAGGGGTGGGGGTCAGGCAGCTATAGGTCGCCCTAGAGGGTGAGGTCAATCCGGTGGAGGTCAGGCCCGTTTCTATGCACTCCCAGCCAGGCCAGGTGCTATGGCCTCCGATGCAGTGATCACAGGTGTTGTTTCAGTTTGTCACCGAGATGTTTCGGTCTTATTTGATCCTGGTTCCACGTATTCCTATGTTTCATCATATTTTTCCCATTTTATGGATATGCCCTGCGAGTCCCTAATCACATCTGTTCATGTGTCGATTCCGGTGGGTGATACTATTGTTGTGGACCCTGTGTATCGGTCATGTGTTATATCTATTGGAGGTCTGGAGACCCGAGTGTATCTGCTATTGCTTAGCATGGTTGACTTTGATGTGATATTGGGCATGGATTGGCTATCTCCGTGTCATGTTGTTCTAGATTGTCACACTAAGGTCGTGACCTTAGCGATGCCGGGATGTCCGAGAGTCGAGTGGAGAGGTTCTATTGATTATGTGCCTAGTAGAATTATTTCACACCTGAAGGCCCAGCGTATGGTAGAGAAAGGATGTCTGTTTTATTTGGATTTTGTGAGGGATGTCAATGCTGAGACTCCCACTGTTGATTCTGTTCCTGTAGTCTGTGAGTATCCGGACGTGTTTCATACTGATCTGTCGGGCATGCCGCCCGACAGGGATATTGATTTTGGCATTGATATGGTTCTGGGCACTCAACCTATTTCTATTCCACCGTATCGTATGGCACTAGCGGAGTTGAAGAAATTGAAAGAGCAGCTTCAGGAACTCCTAGAAAAGGGGTTCATCCGGCCTAGTGTGTCACCTTGGGGTGCACCGGTGTTGTTCGTGAAGAAGAAGGATGGCTCCATGAGAATGTTTATTGACTATAGGCAGGTGAACAAGGTTACAGTCAAGAATAAGTATCCTCTGCCTCACATTGATGATTTGTTTGATCAGCTTCAGGGAGCTAGGGTGTTCTCTAAGATTGACTTGAGATTCGAGTACCATCAGCTGAAGATTCGAGATTCAGATGTTTCTAAGACGGCTTTCAGGACCCGTTATGGCCACTATGAGTTTTGGGTGATGTCTTTTTGGCTGACCAATGCCCCAGCAGCGTTCATGCATATGATGAACATCGTATTCCAGCCATATTTGGATTCCTTTATTATTGTGTTCATTGATGACATCCTGGTGTATTCTTGTAGCCAGGAGGAGCATGCCCAGCATTTGAGGGTTGTATTGCAGAGATTGAGGGAGGAGAAACTTTATGCAAAGTTCTCCAAGTGTGAGTTGTAGCTTGGCTCAGTAGCTTTCTTGGTGCACGTGGTGTCCAGCGAGGGTATTCATGTTGATCCGAAGAAGATAGAGGCGGTGCAGAGTTGGCCCAGGTCGTCCTCAGCTACAGAGATTAGGAGTTTCCTTGGTTCGGCGGGGTATTACTGTCGCTTTGTGGAGGGGTTTTCTTCTACTGCTTCACCCTTGACCGAATTGACTCAGAAGGGTTCTTTGTTCAGGTGGTCAGACGAGTGTGAGGAGAGCTTCCAGAAGCTCAAGATGGCTTTGACCTCAGTGCTAGTGTTAGTATTGCCCTCAGCTTCAGGTTCTTATACCGTGTATTGTGATGCCTTGATGATAGGCATTGGTTTTGTTTTGATGCAGGAGGTTAGGGTGATTGCCTACGCCTCGGGCCAGTTGAAGACTCATGAGTAGAATTATCTAGTGCATGATCTCGAGCTAGCAGCCATTGTTCACGCCTTAAAGATTTGGCGCCATTATTTATATGGGGTTCATTGTGAGGTTTTTACTGATCACCATAGCATGCAGCACTTGTTTAAGCAGAAGGATCTAAATTTGCGTTAGATGAGATGGTTGGAGCTTCTCAAGGACTATGATATCACTATTCTATACCATTCGGGGAAGGCCAATGTAGTGGCCGATGCCTTGAGTCGTAGAGCAGAGAGTTTGGGGAGTCTAGAATATCTTCCAGCAGCTGAGAGACCATTAGCACTTGATGTTCAGGCCTTAGCGGGCCAGTTAGTGAGGTTGGATCTATTAGAGCCCCGTCGGGCATTGGCTTGTGTAGCCTCCAGGTTTTCTCTTTATGACCGTATCAAAGAGCCAGTATGATGACCCACGCTTGCTTCTTCTTCAGGATAGGGTACGGCGAGGCGATGCCAGGGATGTGGTTATTGGCAATGATGGTGTTATGAGGATGCAGGGTCGGATATGTGTGCCTAATGTAGATGGGCTTTGGGAGTTGATTCTTGAGAAGGCCCACAACTCGCGGTATTCTAACCATCCGGGTGCCGCGAAGATGTATCAGGATCTGAGGCACCATTATTGGTGGAGGCGGATGAAAAAGGATATCATTGGATTTGTAGCTTGGTGTCTCAACTGCCAGCAGGTCAAGTACGAGTACCAGAGACCGGGTGGATTGCATCATAGTTTGGTTATTCCTGAGTGGAAGTGGGAGCGGATCACCATGGATTTTATAGTTGGACTCCCACGGGCATCGAGGAGGTTTGATGCTATATGAGTTATTGTGGATCGGCTGACTAAGTTCGTTCACTTCATTCCTATGGGTACTACTTATTCTTCAGAGTGGCTAGATGAGATTTATATTAAGGAGATTGTTCGGCTGCATGGTGTTCCGGTTTCCATCATCTCCGACAGAGGTACTCAGTTTACATCGCAGTTCTGGAGGTTCGTGTAGAGAAAGTTGGGTACTCAGGTTGAGTTGAGCACAACTTTTCACTCTCAGATGGACGTGCAGTCCGAGCGCACTATTCAGATTCTGGACGACATGTTGCACGCTTGTGTTATTGACTTTGGAGGTTCATGGGACCAGTTTCTGCCTCTCAAGGAGTTTGCATATAATAATAGTTATCAAACGAGCATTCAGATGGCTCCATATGAGACTTTGTATGGGAGGAGGTGTAGATCTCCGGTTGGTTGGTTTAAGCCGGTTGAGGCCAGATTGTTGGGTACGGATTTGATACAGGATGCTTTGGATAAGGTGAAGTTTATCAGGAGCGGCTTCGCACGACGCAGTCGAGGCAGAAGAGTTATGCAGATCGGAAGGTCCGGGATGTATCTTTCATGGCTGGGGAGAAGGTCCTGCTGAAGGTGTCACCCATGAAGGGTGTTATGCGGTTTGGAAAGAGGGGCAAGTTGAATCCCCTGTTAATTGGGCCTTCTCAGGTGCTTCAGAAGTATATTGGTAACCTGTCTCATGTGGAATTCAGTTATGTTTAGCGTGAGGGTGATATGTCTTATGAGGTATAGCCAGTAGCTATTTTTTGTCGTCAGGTCAGAAGGTTGAGGTCTAAAGATATAGCCTCAGTAAAAGTGCAGTGGAGAGGGCAGCCGGTGGAGGAGGCCACCTGGGAGACCGAGTGGGAGATGCAGAGCAGATACCCCCACCTGTTTGAGACCCCAGGTATGTTTCTAGACCCGTTCGAGGACAAATATTTGTTTAAGAGGGGGAGAATGTAACGACCCGACCGGTCATTCCGAGGGTTTACCCCTGTTTCTTTCCATTTTTGCTTCATTTTTTTTTGGTTGAGCTCTTTTTTGTTGTGTTGGGTTGATTCATTCGGGTTTGGGTTGGTTGTTGTGAGAAATGAGACACTTAGTCTCTTTGATTGGTGATTTAGTTGGAAAAGTCAACCGGAAGTTGACTTGTAGGTAAATGATCTCGGAATGTGGGTTTCGTGGCTCGGATAGTTTAATTAGATGATTTGGGACTTAGGAGTGTGTTCGGAATGTCATTCGGAGGTCCGGAGTAGAATTAGGATTGAATTGGCGAAATTGGATTTTTGGCAATTTTCGGTCAGCAGTGGAAAATTAGCTATCAGGTTCGGAATGGAATTCTGAAAGTTGGAACAGGACTGTAGTGTCATTTAGGATGTCTGGGCAAATTTTCAGGTCATTCGGACGTGGTTTGGGTGGTTTCGGCATCGTTGGAATCCTTAGGCTTGAATTTGGATTCCATTTGGTGTCTTGATATATGACTTGTTGGTACTTTTGGTTGAGGCCCCGAGGGATTTGGAATTGATTTCGGATGATTTCGGGAGGTTGGAAGTTGGGAAAAATTGCAGCAAAAGGATGCTGGTGCAGGCCTTCTTGTATGGCCGCACCTGCGGACGGGGAGTCGCAGGTGCGAAGGCACAGGTGCGGAACACATTGCGCAGATGCGGAGTTTTGGAACCCGTCTTGGGAGTGCAGGTGCGGAAGTTGGGTCGCACCTACGGGCCCACATGTGCGTGCTGAGGACCGCAGATGCGGGATTTTGGGTTTAAGTGAGGTTCCGCACCTGCGAGGGATTTTCCGCAGGTGTGGGTTTTTTGCTTGCAGGTGTGATATAGCTGGGAAGAACCTATACAAGGTTGCCTTCGCGAAATTATCTCATTTTCTTCACCATTTTTGACGGATTTTGGAGCTTTGAGCAGGGATTTCAATGGGGAATCAAGGGTATTCAGTGAGGTAAGCTACATGGGCTTTGTATCTTGTGTTTATGGAAATTATCCCATTGTTTAATCATGTTTTAGTGGTGAAATTGGAAGATTAAGGTCTTGAAACTTGAGAGTTTAAATTGGGGTATTGAGGGACCATTTTGGGTCTGATTTTGATGTATTTGGTATGCATGAACTCGTGAGAGCGCAAGGATTCTAGTTTTGTGATTTTTATCAGAAGCTGAGTTGTGGGCCTAGGGGTCGGGTTTGGGAAATTTCGGGATTTATGATGTAAATTGGATATTTTCGAGTGGGCTTTGTCCCTTTAGCGTATTTTGATGATATGAATCTATTTTCGGAGCGCGTTGAGGAAGAGTTGAGAAGCAAAGGCATCGCGGAGTAGTTCTCTTCCGGTTTGACGTAGTAATGAACGTAAATCTTGACATGAGGGTATGAAACCCTGGTATTTCATATTGTTTTGATAAATGAGGTGATGCACATGCTGGGTCACGGGCGTGTGGGCGTGCACCCGTAAGGATTGTTACTTGGTCCGTCCCATAGAGACTATTAAGCTGCGTATTTGATTTGAAATCATGTGATACTACGTATTCTAGAGATTAAAACTACATTTGGGATGTATGCCATGTTTGGGGCCTAGTGCCGACCTGTTTGGACCCTCAGGGGTGTTTTACTACTATTTCTCACATTATTTTTGATAGAAAATATGATCTCCCTCATGATTTATACTTGTTCATTGTTCATTCCTTTTTATCAACCTGTTTTCAAACAAATGAAAGATATTTTTGGGCTGAGTCCTTGTGATTGTGGTGAGATGCCCGAGTGGCTTGTGAGGGTGATGACTAAGCGAGGCCGAGAGCCGGATTTGTGAGAATAGTGATGGATCAGGCTGCATGCCGCAGTGTTTTATACATATATATATTGCATTGGGCTTCACACCGCAGTGATATATATATATATATATATATATATATATATATATATATATATATCGGGTTACACGCCGCAACATTATATATATTGGATCGGGCTTCACTCCGTAAAAATATAGCGGTTGGGATGAAGGAGCCCCTCCGGAGTCTGTACACCTCTAGTGAGCGCAGCCGACTATTTATGGCTCGGGCTGCTTGCCGTAGCGTTATACATATATATGCATGGATCGGGTTGCACGCCGCAGTGGTTATTATATGGAACCTATTGAGCGTGAGTGCTGAGTTTGAGTGCTGATTGATGAGAGATGAGTCCCGAGTGACTGAGAGGCTTGCTCGAGAGGCTTTATATGATGAGTGACAATGTGCCCGAGGGGCTTATTTGCTATGAAACTACTGTTTTCACTCTTCTTTACATTTTTGCCTCTACACAATAAATGTTGAACCAATGTTTCATATGAAATTTGGAAAGGGAAAAACTGGAGTTTTTATGAGACTTTCTGGACGTAGATCCCTTACTTGATTTATTGTTTTCCACTCATGTTTATTATATGAATTTTTATGATTATAAAAGCTTGTCACTGCACTCATATCCTTATTTATATTTGTTATTTACTGAGTTGGTGTAGTCATGTTACTCTCTGCACCTTGTGTGCAGATCCAGGTGCCCCGATCGAGTGAGAATCGGTTGTTCTCAGTGGAGCTGGTCGGAGATTATGAGGTAGCTTCACGGTGTTCGCAACCCCACCCTTCTCCCTCTCATTTTTTCGCATATTTGTTCTATTTAGCACTCATGATGTTGACTCCCGATTTTGAGGATTTTTGGTTCAGATGTTTTCTTTGATTATCCGCAGATTTTGAAATACTAAACGTGCGAGATTTTGATACATTGTGTTATTGTCTTAAATGAAAGTTTCTTGTATTATGTTCAGTAAATTGGCTAGCCTAGTACTACGATAGGCAACATCACGGCCAATGTAGATTTGGGGTCGTGACAGTTAGATCGGATTTATGATGACCTAGGAGCGTTTCAGCGTCTAATAGTGAAAATTGGCTCTTTGAAGGTTTTAAAGCTCTTTAAATTTGGTTTGGAGTAGGTTTTGGTATTATTGAGGTCCAATTGGGATTCCGAGACCAGGAATAGTTCCATAATATCGTTTTTGACTTGCACAAAAAATTTAGCGTCATTCCGAGTTGATTTGATGGGAATCGGACACGCGAAAGTATTTTTAGAAGTATTTGAGTTCATGAGTTAATCCATGCATTTTGGCATCTGATTCGTGATTTTAGATGTCATTTCAGTGTTTCGATCGCACGAACAAGTTCGTATCATGTTTTTAGACTTGTGTGGATGTTTGATGTGGAGCCTAGAGGGCTCGGGTGAGTTTCAGACGCGTTCGGATGGATAAGAAGGTTTCAGTTTTCTGGTTTTTCATTGTTGGTGTCTCAGTTATCGCAAATGCGAGAATTGGTTCGCATTTGCGAGAAAGGATACGCAATTGCGAAGAAGCTTGATTTGGGAAGGACTCGCATTTGCGAGATTTCCAGCCGCATTTGCAACCAGCCTGCCTTAGCATTTGCAAGTTTTTGGTCACATTACTTGACAGAGGGGAGCCGAGTTTCGCATTTGTGATGATTTTGTCATTTGCGAACCAAGTGTCGCAAATGCGAAATCTGCGACCTGTGCAGCAGTTTATTAAATGCGGGACTTAGGCCATTTGGCTCATTTTCATTCATGTCTTGGGCCATTTGGCTCATTTTTGGAGCTCTTAGAAAGGGGTTTTAACATAGCACTTTGAGGTAAGTAATTTCTATACAATGAGAGTTAAATACATAGATTATGGGTAGATTAACATGTAACAATTTTTGTAATCATGGATTTAGATGAAAAACCTAGGATTTTGATAAAAATGAAATTTAACGACGGAAATGTTTATGGAATAGGGTGAAAATCATATATTTAAGTTCATGGCGTTATGGGTAACAACTTTCTCCAAACATTTCCAGAATCGGGGCACGTGAGCTGGGGGTGAAACTTTAAGAATCCTTCAATTTGGGTTGGAAAATCACTTTAATTGTTAGGATATGAACTTTTGAACATGTATTGACTATTATATAACATTTGACTAGTTTCAAGTAGTTTGGAACCAAACTGAGAGTTTAAGCACAACCTTGGAGCGGAAGGCTTTGAGACGAGGTAAGTCTCTTGCCTAACCTCGTAAGAGGGAATTTTTCCCATAGGTGATTGAAATTAATATTTGTGTCTAATTGTAGGGGCTACATACGAGGTGACAAGACTCCGTACGTAGCTACTATTTATGCTTATGTTTGGGTAGCTTAGGACCCAAATCATGAATTACTTGTAATATTTGCACCTACTTGTTAATTTCAATGCCTAAATTATATTAAAAATTGTTGGAAGAACTGTAAAAGACCGGATTTCACTTGCTTAATCTTTGAGAGAATTACTTGAGCGTAAATGGAAATTTTATTGCATCGTGTATTGTCCTTATAATAAAATGAAAGTTAAATACTTATAAAGTATCCACCCTTCTTGTGGATCGGGCCGAAAACCTCGGTAGTGGAATAGATGCATTATGGATCATGCACGTCCTTCGGCAGTGTACACGTTATTCTGGATCGGGTTGTACGACCTCAGCATAATTCGTGATTAATAATACTCGGAGCCTAATCATGTTTGATATTAAATTGTGGTCGTGAGGTTAAAAGTATAAATGACAAGAATTTGTTTGGAGTTTATTAATTTGTGAAAGAATTTAATTGTCCCTGCTCGTTAGTGAGTTATTCTTTTTATTTATATAACCCCTACTATTTTAGAATTTTTGTATTAAATTTTTAGCCCATAGTAAGTGTCGAAGTCGACCCCTCGTCCCTACTTCTTCTAGGTTAGACTTGATACTTACTGGGTACATGTTGTTTATGTACTCACTCTACACTTCGGCACTAAGCGTGCAGGATCTGAGGCAGGTGCATCTGGCGATCACACTAGCGCGCATCCTCATCACCCGGAGACCTAGTGGTGAGCTGTATTTCCTTAGCCATTTCGCAGCATCCTAGAGTGTCTCCTTATTTTCAATTTTGTCTATTTTGATTTTAGACAGTAACTAGAGTTTTGTATAATCTATTAGTGCCCATACACTTGTGACATCAGATTTTGGCACACGCACTAGTAGACTTGTGGTTTTGGTTTATTTCTATGGTTATGATTGCAATCAACTGCTTTTGTTTTATTTATTTTAATCTTGTTGTCTCTTAATCCTTTAATTGCTTGAAAATTTATTAAAAAGGGAAATCAAGTGGTTAGTTCACTGTTGGATTGCCTAGCAGCGGTGCTGGGCACCATCACGGCCTATAATAGAATTGGGTCATGACAATTTTATCCTTTCTTATTTACATTCTGGACAGATGTTGTATTATTGTTGTACTCCTTAGAAAATACTCATGCACTAGTGACACCGGGTTTTTGGGATTCCTACGGGTTGTTCGTTATTGTAGTTGTAAAAATATTATCATTTACCCTGTAAATCCTATTTCAAATGATTTAATTAAGAAAATTTATGATTTTAAAATACTAAAATGAGTATTTAAGTTGATCATTCACCGTTGGCTTGCCTGACGATAATGTTAGGCGCATCACGATCTTTAGTGGATTTTGGATCGTGACACGGACGACCATTGGCAATGTACACATTATTTTTGATTGGCTCGTATGACATCGACGTAACTCATGCGTAATATCGCTAGGAGTCTGAGTGTTCATGAGATTTCCCTTTGATTGAGATCTGGAATTTACATGATATGCCTTATTTGTTTGAGATAGCGCTTGATATTCCTTACCTATTTGAGGTAGCCTTTGACACTTCTTATTTGTTGAGACAGTACATGTGATTTAAGAAATTTATGTTGTTATTAGGTTGGAGGATTTTGCTAGTTATAGCTCTTACCTCATTTTACTGCTATGTTTCATATATATATTTATGATTTATTTTATTGATTTATTGGACCACTAGTAAGTGTCGATGTCGACTCTTCGTCACTAGTTCTCCAGGGTTAGGCCAGATACTTACTGGGCATGCGTTGATTTATGTACTTATGCTACACTTCTGCACTAATTGTGTAGAGATATTTGGTGGTCATTCAGGTGCGTAGGCGCAATTGCTTAGGAGACTTTGTGGTGAGCTGCTCCTTATATTATGATCGTCGCACATTGAGTCCCCATCTTATCCATTATTTGTATTTTGTCTATTTTCTATTTCAGACAGTTGTGTAATATTATTATTTATTTTACTAGATGCTCATGCACTTGTGACACTGGGTTTTGAGACTCTCTAGTAGATATTTATAGCATTTATCTAATATCGTTACTCTTTTCTCTTATGTATTATTAATACTTTATATTTTCATGATTTTCTACGCCTAATTTTCTTTACTTAATAAAACCCATAATATTTCAAAAGCAATAAAATCAGTAGTTAAGTTGAAAGTTCACCATTGGCTTGCCTAACGGCGATGTTGGGCTCTATCACAATCTATAGCGGGGATTGAATCGTGAAAGTTCTGGTCAATCGATATTGGATACTTTGACCACAAACTACGGAGACATTAGAGAGAAGTTTTGAGATTTTGATATATCAAGACAAAAGCTGCTCTAGATTCTACATGGATACCTACAACTTGAGCATAAATGAAAAACTTGAGAATAAATGATTGAGTTACTGCATTCTACAATCTACATATAAGCTTTCCACATAAAGCCTCATAATTTAGGCATATTTGTAAGTTTTTCATTGTAACGATCCGACCGGTTGTTTTGAGCATTTCCACTTCGGTTGGTAGTTTTAGGGTATGAGTATCTCCGCATGATGTATTATGACTTGTGTAAATTATCGGTTTTGGTTTTCAGGTTGTTCGGAATCGATCTGGAAGAATGAACTTCATGATTGAAGATTTAAGTTGGAAGAGTTGACCAAGTTGGACTTTTTAGCATTTGACCTCGGATTGGAGTTTTGATGGTTCTGTTAGGTCCGGATGGTAATTTTCGACTCGGGCATATGCCCGGATTAGCTATTGGATATTTCTAGAAGGATTCGGCACTAATCGGCAAAAATTGGAATTTGAAGATTTGGAAAAGTTCATTAAGTTTGATTTGAGGAGTAGGTCCGTTTTAGTTTATGGGACTTGTTGGTATGTTTGGAAGGATTACGAGGGGCTCGAGTGAGTTTCAGATAGGTTGGATTGTGTTGCGCTTGTTTTCTATGTTTCGATGTCGTTTCTTGAAGCATAAATGGTACCACATTAAGCAAATGAGCTCCAATTTTTATTTTTATTGAAGCATTAGATCTGTATCGTAATTACAGAACCGTAGAAAAAAGAATCATCGAATTTGGACATCGTATGAGGATTTTATGGTCATTTTACTAAGAATTGGATTGTCACATTTTTAAGATTAATTACGAAATTGCCACAGACTTCGTATCTAAAAATATGCACTATTTTCAAATAGTGAAACCAACATATCTCCTTCATTATAAAGTCAAATTGAGTGATTCAACAGCCTAACTTTACTGAAATTTCACAAGGAATCCATTGGAGCATCAAAATCGAGTTTCGGGATTATTTGGAACACGAAACGAGGCAGAACATCTGGGCAAAAATATTTAATACTTAGGGTTTGTTCATTTGATCAAATTTTGAGTTAGGGAGCTCGGATTTGGGCAATGTTTGAGGCGATTTTCACCATATGAATTGGGATAAGTATTATCTACTCGCTTTTGGTTATATTTCGTGAATCTATCTTCATTTTTGGTAATTGGATTGTGAATTTTAAAGAGAAAATTGGGGGGGGGGGGGGGGGGGGGGNGACTCGTAATTGAATGGGTTATCGAATTTTATAAGTTTCGTCAGGTTTTGAGGCGCGGACCTGAGTTGGATTTTTTGGGTTGATTTCGGGATTTGATTAAAGATTTGACCTTTATCATTTGAAATAATTTCTTTGGACTTTATTTGATGTATTTGAGTCGCTTTTGGCTAATTTCGAGCCGTTCAGAGATCGGTACGCGCGGGATGGCATTATTGAAACATCATTTGCTTGCTCGGTATTGGAATTGGCTTGTTCAAGGTAAGTAACACTTCTAAACTTGGTGTTGAGGGTATGAAATCCCGAATTACTTGTTATGTGATTGATGTTGAGGTAACACGCATGCTAGGTGAAGGACATGTGGGCGTGCACCATGTAAACTGTGATTTAGTTGATTACATGAAATTGTAGCAATCTTATCTGAACATTTCTACTGTAGTCCATGTGTTAGAGCACTTAAGATGTAATTGATGCTAGAGATCATGTTTAGTCTATATGCTGGTATCATTGTGACCCGTAGTGGTCGTTCTTTGTTGTTGAGTTTTTTGCTTAATTTCAGTTCTGTACTCAGGCGCATTCATCAATTCATATCATATCTCAATCTCTGATAGTGTTTATTTTCACATATCATATCATTGATTTGGGCTGCTCAACATGAGTGCTGTGAGACGAGAGACTGGAGAGATTGATGAGTGAGTAAGGTCGAGGGCCTGATTATGAAGATATTGATATTTCAGCATGTGAGTTGTCCGTGTGGATCCAGATATTGATACTATAGCACTTAAGTTGTTCGTGCGGATTATAGCACTTGGGCTGAAAGAGCCCCTCCAGAGTATATATACACCCCCAGTGAGTGCAGTTGATTTATATTGAGGGGTGGATCATCCTTGGGCATGGATCTTGCCCGAAGCATTTATATTTGGGGATGGATCTTCCCCCGGACTAGATTGGCCTTATACAATACTGAGTGACTGATTGTCAGTTGCTATATATATATATATATATAT
>MDKJ01323112.1:0-16263 GCA_005239525.1 Nicotiana knightiana
AAAAAAAAAAAAAAAAAAAAACTGCAGAAATTTCTGCTGCACTTTTGGACAGAAACTGGTGCATCAGGAAGCTGATTTTGGAGGCATATATACCAAAATATATAAGGAATATGAAAATTTTCAAAACATAAAAGTTGTAGAACTTGCATTCTTGTTTCCATAAAGTTAAACCATTCATGATGTGGACATTTGATCAGAACGTTATGATCGATTGAAGATGGATGGTGAAGCAGTTTCGATAGAATTTACTGATGCAGGGAGCCGACTTTGGAAGCTTATATCTCGGAATATATTAAGATTTATATGGTGTACAACCTATCAAATGAAATATCTTCGAGTCTAGTTTCTAAATCGTCAAACCGTTTGTCATTTGGATACTCCTACAAGGATTTATGGGCGTTTTAATAGAAGGTGTACAGCAGGGAAAAATTATAATAGGATGTACAACCTGCACAGCGCAAGGTACAACTCGATGAAGCCTGGGCATATTGTTTTAAAAGCGAGTTTTGGCCCATGTCTTTCATTTGGCTTGGACGATTTTGGAGAGCTCAAGGAGGGATTTTCACCAAGAAACACTAGGTAAGTGATTTCTTCCTATTTTTGAGTTAAATATGTGATTAAGGATCAAATTAACAGTGTTTAATTAGGAAAAATTAGTGGAAAAGGGGAAACTAGGGCTTGAGTTTAAGAGACCTTCTAAGGGTGATTTGAGGGGTCATTTGGATTCCTATTTCAACGTTCTTTATACGTACGGAATCGTGGGATGATGAGGATCATTTTGGTATAAAGTTTGTCGAGTTATGAGACATGGACCCGGGGTTGGGTTTTGGCTAATTTCGGGTTTTGTGCATGAAGTTAATATTTTTCTATTGGACTTCATTCCCCTAGCATAGTTTGATGTGAAAAATCTGAACTTGATAGATTTGGAGCATTCGGAAGTTGATTCGAGGGGCAAACGTGTTGTGGAGTAGCTTTTCGGGCTAGTTTGAGGTAAGTAATGTCTTTAAATCTTGTCCTGAGGGTATGAAACCCCGGATTTTACATTCTTTCACGGTTTTGGGGTGACACACACACTGGATGACGAGTGTGGGGCGTGCACGAATTGGAAGTTCGGAAATTTGTTCCTTTTTAGGCAACTATTGAGTTGCGAAACCACTTTCCAAGCATATGTTTTATAGTATTACTATGTTTGTATATATTTGGGCTGTAAGCCACGTTTGAGGCCTAGTGCCGATCTGTCTTAACCCCTTGGGGCCTATTTTTCTGATATTCCTCACTTAGAAATTATAATTTTTCACCCAGTCTTTCCTGATAAATTGTTTTGACACTTAGAGTTTATTGATATTATTTCTTGAAATGAAATACTGTTTTGGGTCGAGAACCCCGTTTATTTATGGCCCAAGTGGCATGTTGAGAGTGTCTGACTGAGTGAGGCCGAGGGCCAATATTGTGAGGATATTGATGATATGAGAGAGGCCGAGAGCCTGAGTGACTGATGCCATGATTTGGCTTGTTTGTAGCGCTTGGGCTGTAGAAGCCCCTCCGGAGTCTGTACACCCCCAGTGAGCGCAGGTACCTACTGAGTGCGAGTGCCGAGTGACGAGTGATTGGGAGGCATAAGTGACTGTGAGGTGCTGAGTGACTGTTACTGAGTGATGGTGAGGTGCTAAGTGATTGATTTACGAGTGATGATTTGGCCCGAGGGGCGGATCTATAATGATATTTTGCTGAGTTTTGATTATGGCCATTTCATCTTTTATACTGATATTTTTGGAATTTTACTAAGAAATACTGGAAATTATACTTTCTCAAAGGATTCTTTTTACGGAAATTGGTTTTCAACCTATGTATTAAATGTATACAGTATTAATACTCCGTATCTTACTATATGTGGATTGGTGTTCTGTGCTGTGTGTATTCTTATCTTCAGACTTGATTTATTTTCATTACTACTGAGTTGGCGTACTCATCATTACTCCATGCACCTCTGTGTGCAGATCCAGGTACTGGTTCTGAGCAGTAGCCATCTGAGATCAGTCATCGCCAGCTTTGGGATTTTGAGGTAGCTGTCCAGCGTCCACAGCTTCTCCATTTCCCTTCCTTCATTAGTATTTAGTATTTTGTTCTGAGACAGTGTATTATGACATTGTGTTGTATTATTCTTAGATGCTCGTGATCAGTTGACTCCAGTTCTGGGGAATAGTTTAGACTGTTAGATTATATCATGCTTGGTTAAAGACTTAGAATATTTTATGCTTATTATTATGATTTTTGAGAAATTATATTAAAATAAATGTGTAGTTACGTGATAGTGGCTAGCCTAGTTCCACGATAGGAGCCATCACGACCAATTAGGATTTGGGGTCGTGACAAGTTGGTATCAGAGTACTAGGTTACATAGGACTCAACGATCATGAGCAGGTTTAGTAGAGTCTTGCGGATCGGTACGGAAACTTATGTACTTATCTTCGAGAGGCTACAGAACTCTTAGGAAAAAATCTCATTATCTTGAACTCTGTCGTGCCATTCTATTGATTCTGGAAATCTAAACTCCTGTTGTTTCATTCTCTCAAAGATGGTGCGCTACATATCAGGGTGACCAGAAACCAGCTGGACCCACGAGAGGTCGAGGCCGCGGTCGAGGATGTGGTAGGGGTAGGGGACCAGCCCGCCCAGCAGCCGGGACAGTACCAGAGGATCCCCCTACTATTCAGGATCAGGTTCCCGCCGGGGGTACTCCAGCGGGATAGGCTCAGACACCGGCAATGCCCATAGTTATTCCAGGTCTTCAGGAGACCCTGGCTTAGATCTTGACAGTATGTAATAGTTTGGCTCAGGTTGTCTCTATGTCTACTACTGCCACTACATCTCAGGCCGGGGGAGGCACTCAGACTCCAGCTACCCGGACACCTGAGCAGGTTGTACAGGGCTTTCAGACACCGGGGGAAGTCCCAGCCCAGCCAGTTGCTCCAGTTCAGGACTATGTGGTCCCAGCTATGCCCAAGGATGAGCAGCGTAGGCTGGAGAGGTTCAGTAGACTTCAGCCTCCGACTTTCAGCGGTGCAGAGGGCGAGGATGCCCAAGGTTTTTTGGATAAGTGTCAGAGGATACTCCGTACTGCTGGGATTCTGGAGACCAGTGGGGCCTCGTTTGCTACATTTCAGTTTGTTGGTGTTGTCTTCACTTGGTGGGAGGCATTTGAGAGGCGTAGGCCGGTTGGTTCAGCACCCCTCACATGGCAGCAGTTCTCCACGATCTTTCTGGAGAAGTATTTTCCTCAGTCCCACAGGGAGGAGCAGCGCAGACAGTTTGAGCAGCTGCGCCAGGGAGAGATGTCAGTTACACAGTACGAGATGCGGTTTTATGAGTTGACTCGGCATGCTTCTGAGTTAGTCCCTACTGATAGGGAGAGGATTAAGAGGTTTGTAGATGGCCTCACTTACCAGCTCCGTATTTTGATGACCAGGGAGAGGGTGTCTGGAGCCACATTCGAGTAGGTTGTTGACATTGCTCGGGATATTGAGTCGATTCGTAGTCAGGAACAAGAGGAGAGGGAGGCCAAGAGGCCTCGGGGATCAGGTAGCTTCAGTGGTACCCCTTCCAGAGGGCAATTTCAGCACAGTAGAGGTCGCCTATTTAGACCTCCTCAGCCAGTTCCGCCAACTTATGTGGCGCATCTTCGGGGCAGGATCCCCGCAGCTCTCATCAAGGACGTTCATCCTTTAGTGCCCTTCCAACTCAGAGTTCCTCAAGAGCATCATCATTCCAGGGTTCTTCTACGCATGGTTCATCCAGTAGCTATCCTGGTAGCAGGGGTTCCCTTCAGTCCCCATCTCCAGCTCTAGGTAGTTGTTTTGAGTGTGGAGAGTTTGGACATATGTGGAGGCAGTGTCCTCGTCGTCCTGGTTGTTCCTCTCAGCAGAGGGTTCAGCCCTCGACATCGGCCCCAGTCACTTCATCACCTACCCAGGCAGCCAGGGGTGGTGGTCAGGCATCTAGAGGACGCCCTAGAGGGGAAGGTCGAGATTGTAGAGGTCAGCCATGTATCTATGCACTCCCAGCTAGGCCTGATGCTATGGCCTCTGATGTGGTGATTACAAGTATTATCTCCGTCTGTCACAGTGATGCTTTGGCTTTATTTGACCCTGGTTCCACATACTCTTATGTTTCATCATATTTTGCTCACTTTCTGAGTATGCCCCGTGAGTCTTTAGCTACATCTGTTCATGTGTCGACTCCAGTGGGCGATACTATTTTTTTAGACCGTGTGTATCGGTCATGTGTGGTATCTATTGGGGGTCTGGAGACCCGAGTGGACTTCTTGTTGCTCAGCCTGGTTGATTTTGATGTGATACTGGGCATGGATTGGTTATCCCCATGTCATACTATTCTTGATTGTCACGCTAAGACCGTGACCCTGGCTATGCCCGAAGTTCCGAGAGTTGAGTGGAGAGGGTCTATTGAGTTATGCGTGTTGTTTGTGCCGGTGTGTGCGAGGCTTGTGAGCCGTCGTATAAATTTTATTTGGAAGCATTCAAGTGTTATAGCCTGTCAGGTGTAGGCGGATCCCGGAAGTTTTATGGTGGTATATACCACTACTTAAGGATTTGCATGTATGGTGATTGTGAGAATTCACTCGTGTGTTGTTATGGTTCTCTTGAATTGAGGTGAGAAAAAAAGGGTTACTATATGAAGGGGTGTTCACCCTATTAGTGGTTCAGGATTTATGATGGAATTCTTGCGCTATCTCATATTGGCATGTTAGGTGCAGTAAACAGTATGTAACTAAGATTAAGAATTGAGATTGCGGTTCGGTGTTAACAAGGATGTCACGAGCTCAGATGAGCAAGGAAACTGGTGTTGTCTTCAGTGAGTTGAATATTTAGAGTAAACTGGTGTTGTCTTCAGTGTCACCTGAGATCGGTGTTTGGTGAAAGAGGCTTTGTATCCTGGTTATGGGTTCTTGATTTGTTTTACAGTGTTAGTGTGGTCGGTGGTATGGATGTGCAGACTTGTTACCTCGTGCAATATTGATTAGTCGAGAATTTATGCCTGGAAGGCGTTCAGTTTAGTTGGTTGTGGATTGTAGGGTGTTTTTCCTGGCTATGATAGTTGTTCTTGATTGTTATGAGAGGAAGTGGGTTATTATGGACCCAGGTAAAGCTATTATCCTAGTTCAGTGTGAGCGGAATCGGCTTGAGGGTTGTGAATGGATTCAATGTGGTTGTGGGCTCCATGTGAATCAGGTGTGTTCAGTCCAGTATGGCACTTCTCAAGGAGGGGCGTTGGAATATCAGATGTTGTTCCGTCTTCGTCCAATACATGTAATATTATGATTGTGCCGTGTGAGTTATGAAATGGCTTGATAATCCCTGTGTGTTGAGTCTCCGTGTAGTGATGAGGCTATGTGAGTAGGAGAGCTCTTGAGATTCAGAGTATATATATCGCACCTCAGTTGTGCTCGAGTTTGGTAGCGTATGGCTCTATCGGTCTCCCTAGGATGGTATTATGCACTTAGCGTGCTTGTGACCGATATTCAAAAATTTGTAACGGGGAGCAATTCATCTCCGTGTATATCTCCTTGTGTGAATTTTATGATGGGATCGGGTGGCACGCCGCCACGGGTATATTATTTGGATCGGGTTGCACGCCGCAACAATGTGATATTGAGTATGGTTCCCTGTAATTATTTTTCTTTTGTTTTACTCCCTATTTTCTGAGGAAAGTTCATATTAGTTATGTGAGTTGAGTAGTCCCTTCCTAAGTCATTTCCTTATGTATCATGTTTGAGTTGTGGCCTATTGGCGCATTGTGGCATCGTGTGAGACTGATGGTCATGTCTGGGACTGAGCAGTTCATACAGGGTGAGACGAGATTTATGGATCAAGGATCAGTGCGATAAGATTATGTGAAGTATATTACAGGACAATTACCATTATTTGGTTCGTAATGAGATGATGATTTTAGTCAAGGGTAAAGATTCAATGTTTGGTTAACTCTGCAATTGGTTAGAAATTTCTACACGTCTCCTCCGTTGTGGTGATGTCGCCAGCATTATAGCAGGATGTGTGTGTGTGTGTATATATATATATATATATATATATCATAAGGTGCATTGGGAGCATCAGATTCGTGGAATTTTGGCTATTAAGGTTCAGGGAATGTCATTGTGGTTGGATGATGAAATATGCGGTGTATGGTCTTAAATTCAGCAAAGGTATGCAGTCATGTTTTGGTACCTCATGTGGTAGTTGATACGGTGTTTATATATATTGGAAACAGGCCTGACAGAGAATTTCAGGTGTTGGAATTGGGTTCTGAGCTTATTGTTTGGATAAAAGAGGATGTCTTCAGATTTGACCAAGCTAATGTATTCAACTGAGTGATGGTAGAATTGGTAGGTGCACGAAGTGTTAAACATTGATTTCAGGCAACTCCAGAGCAGTTCTTAGCACGTTCGAGGATGAACGCATGTTTAAGTGGGGGAGAATGTAACAACCCGATAGTTTGAGGCCGTGAGCAATTTCGTTTCAGGTATTATGACTCGTAGGCATGGTCGGAATTGAGTTTCAGGAAGTTCGAAGTCAATTTGGAAAGAAAATTCTCATTTTGGGAGCCTTAAGTTGGAAGGATTGACTAGGATTGGATTTTTGAGTAAACGACCTCAGAATCAAGATTCGAAGGTTCCAGCAGGTTCGTATGATGATTTCGGACTTGGCGTATGCTTGAATCGGGTTTTGGATGACCCGGGAGCATTTCAGCGCAAATTGTAGAAGTTAGCATTTTAGAAGAAATTTCATAAGTCTGGGTTGAAGTGAATTTCAATGTTATTGATGTCCGTTTGGGATTCCAAGTCTGGGATTAGCTCCGTATGGTGATTCTGGAGTTGGGAGCACGATCGGAAGTGAATTCGGAGGTTCCTAGGTCCTTTTGAAGTCATTTGGCTAAAGATAGAAATTTGAATGTTTTTGAGAAGTTTAACCGAGAGTTTGACTCTTTGATATCGGGGTCGGATTCCAATTCCGAAAGTTGGAGCAGGACCATAATGTCGAATATGACTTGTGTGCAAAATTTGAGGTCAATCGGACGTGATTTTATAGGTTTCGGCATCGAATGTAGAAGTTTCACGTTCTAAAGTTCATTAAGCTTGAATTGGGGTGCGATTCATGATTTCGACGTTGTTTGATGTGATTTGAGACCTCGAGCGAGTTCATATCATGTTTTAGGACATGTTGGTATAATTGGTTAAGGTCCCGAGGGCCTCGGGTGGATTTCGAAAGGTTAACAAAATGAATTTCGGACAAAAAAAAGAAGAAAAAACTGCAGAAATTTCTGCTGCACTTTTGGACAGCAACTGGTGCATCGGGGAGCTGGTTTTGGAGGCATATATATCAAAATGTATAAGGAATATGGAAATTTTTTAAACATAAAAATTGTAGACCTTGCATTCTAGTTTCCAGAAAGTTAAACCATTCATGATTTGGAAATTTGATCAGAAAGTTATGATCGATTGAAGATGGATGGTGAAGTAGTTTCGACAGAATTTACTGATGCAGGGGGCCGACTTTGGAAGCTTACGTCTCAGAATATATTAAGAGTTATATGGTGTAAAACCTATCAAATGAAAGATCTTCGAGTCTAGTTCTAAATCGTCAATCCGTTTGTCATTTGGATACTCCTACAAGGATTTATGGGCGTTTTAATAGAAGGTGTACAGCAGGAGAAAATTATAATAGGATGTACAACCTGCACAACACAAGGTACAACTCGATGAAGCCTGGGTAGATTATTTTAAAAGCGAGTTTTGGCCCATTTCTTTCATTTGGCTTGAACGATTTTGGAAAGCTCAAGGAGGGATTTTCACCAAGCAACACTAGGTAAGTGATTTCTTCCTATTTTTGAGTTAAATATGTGGTTAAGGATCAAATTAATAGTGTTTAATTAGGAAAAATCAGTGGAAAAAAGGGAAACTAGGGCTTGAGTTTAAGAGACCTTCTAGGGGTGAATTGAGGGGTCATTTGAACTCTGATTTCAGCATTCTTTATATGTACAGAATCGTGAGATGATGATGATCATTTTGGTAAAAAGTTTGTCGAGTTTCGAGACGTGGGCTCGGGGGTCGGGTTTTGGCTAATTTCGGGTTTTGTGCATAAAGTTGATATTTTTCGATTGGGCTTCATTCCCCTAGCATATTTTGATGTGAAAAATCTGAACTTGATAGATTTGGAGCATTCGAAATTTGATTCGAGGGGAAAACGTGTTGTGGAGTAGCCTTTCGGACTAGTTTGAGGTAAGTAATGTCTTTAAATCATGTCCTGAGGGTATGAAACCCCAGACTTTACATCATTTCACGGTTTCGGAGTGACACACACATTGGATGTGGGGTGTGCACGAATTGGAAGTTCGGAAATATTGTACTCTTCATTAGAATATTGTGGTAAGATAAGTTTGGATTTTTTATATTAGAATCTTGTGGTATGTTTATTTTGAATATTGTATTTCAAATTAAAATACTATGATCTGTTTAGTTAGAATATTGTATGCCAAATTAGAATATTGTGGTAAGGTAGGTTTGTATTGTATTTCAAAGTAAAATATTGTGATATATTTTCAAATATATGAAGGTATAGCGTGTAATATATTTGTGGGCTATTTCACGTAATTTCAAAACTTAAATATATCATTAAAATAAATTTTACAAATAAGTATATCACGTAACTTCCCTAATTTTGTTGGCAACTTGGTGATATCTAACCAAGCCTATTGCCGTGGTTTTTGGTTTTTCATCCGAGCTATTTACTTTTCTGAAATAGCTTATAGTCGTAAATTGAGCGCACCTTTCGTAAGTTCAATCCTAGAGAAATCTTATTTATCTCGCTCTTTTTTATATTTCACAAAAGCTGCCAACTTATTGACTGAAATTAGTAGACAAAGAGAAACATAACAGCCTTGACCTGCATGAGGAATAAGCATATTTTAACATAGATCGCCTATAAAGGCTATGCAAATATAAACATAAAGTGGAATCTTTTTTCACCCTTTTTGGCTTAATTCTGGAAGTAGGTTTAATATATCTCTGTATGGTAGAAATCGGGGCTATCTGATTTTACTATTTGATCGTGATTGGGACATTGCATCGAAGAGCTGAGACATTGAGTTCGAGATCAAAGTTTCTTTCGAAATCGAGGTCGGTATCAATCGAAGCCAAGGGAGATAAACTCTGAGTAACATCGTGGATAACTTAGTAACGGAAGAGCGAGATATTCGTGATTGGTCGAGGATCGTGGCGTGAATCTCGAAACGGATCAAATCAGAAGCGGTTAATTAGCTGATTATACGATTTCCTTCTGTAATTAGAATTCTACCATAAGTAGAATTACTCTACTATATAATTAAGTGGGTTTCTAATCATTTATAAGGACCATTGGCCGAGAAAAAAGCAATACAACTCTTCTTTTATTACTTGTGTTATTATTCATCAGTTTATTTCATCTTTACTATTCTTGCACTTATCAGTTCGAGGGCATCTTGACTCGAGGCCGAAGCTCCGAATTGAGCTTTGGTTTGATTTAGTTATAGTTTAATTATGTCATTTACTTTTATATTTAACAATTGGTATTGAGTGAAATCGCATATCCTTAAAACCACAATATAAATTTATTGTTATCCGAATTTTAGGGTAAGCAATACTGTTTACAATAATAAATAACTCGCGAGATACGTTCGAAAATTTTATCACTCGTCTATTTATTTAATACTGCTTTTACACATACATTTGTCACATATTAAAGTTTATTTACGATGTAATTCTGATATTATTTTTGGTTGCACATGTATTATTACATAATTAATATTTTTTTAATTATAAAACAAAATTTAATTGTCATAGACAAGTTTAAACTTAAATTTATCTTGTTAGGTTTTCTATTTTCATATAAATATATTACTCTTAGGGTACGCACCTTGCGCTTGTATCCCATCTTGATGAGTAATTCTTTTATATATATATATATATATATATATATATTAAAACTGTTTAAGATTATAAATAAAAATTACAGCTCCGGATTTGATGAATTTTGATCATATATATATCTAACTCAATAAAGGAAGAAATTCTGCTTCATAAAATTCAGCTATCATCATTCCATATATTTAATTTAAACTTAGTTTCATTTTATGGAGTAATTTTTATCATCTCAACTTTACAAATTATCATGCCTTCTTTTTAGTTTATTAGTCTTAGAATACACGCTTTGCGCGTGTACCTATATCAATAAATATATAGTTTTTAAAAATTATATATATATTGTCACACCCCTTTTCTAACCCCCAAAAGATATGGTGTTTATGGATTGTGGGTTAAAGAGTTTTTTCAATTAAAGTGACAATTTTGAAATAGGGATTATTTTTGTTATTCAGAGTCGCAACTTGGAATTGATTTTTGGTGTTCCAAGTCAGCTTTTATTTGAATCCTTAGTCAAAGGAAGGTTTGACTCCTTTTTTATCGGTCCGCGAAAATAAAGTTCGAGTAAGAAATTCTGTTGACCGAGGAGAAGGTGTAAGGCATTCCCCGAGTTCCATGGTTCTAGCACGGTCGCTTTATTGACTTAAAACTGTGCTTTAATTAATTTTGGATAAACTGACGAATTTGATTTTATTTGGCCCAAATAATCTGCAGTTCCAATTTACTAATACTGCCCAACAAGATTAGTTATGCACAAATTTATGTATCCTATTTATTCAAATCCAACTTCTCTTTTATTACTTACAAAAATCTACCTCTATTAAATATTACCACATCATCTAATGTTAACTTAAACAAGAAGTAAAAAATAATTAAACTTACACACCTCTAATGGCCAATTTCAGTTAAGTAAGGCGAAACTAACACGTTCATCATGCCAAACTCTCCAAACTTCAAATTACTTCATTTGACTAAACATTTTTTTCCCTCTTTTTTGCTTCAAACATCCAATGAATGTAAAAGAAATGGAAATAACTCAATGTAAAAGTATATTAATGATAAGAATGAAGGAGAAGAGATAAAGCAATGCCCTTAGAACTTAAAATGACAATATTTGTTTAATATTAAAACTTAACAAGACACACAACCATATTCTCACAGGTTACATTGCAAAGATTAAGAGAAATACCTAGTTTGCAGAATTTCAGAATGCAGCAACAGAGAAAATGAAGCTCGGCAGCAAATGACCGCAGACAACAGCAATAAACAACAACAATAAACAACAGCAAATCAGCAACTTTTGACCCGAGAAACAATCCAGGAAAAACCCTTACATTAGCAACTTTTAAAGAAGAAGGATCCCAACAATCAACTTCAACACTCTTAGGCTTGTGAAAGGTCTTGTAAACAGACAACTCACTCCCAAAAGATCAAACACTTTCAGCTTGCTACTCAGTGTTCAGATACTATTCTTACTCTTAAAGTTGTGTTCTTTTTGTGTGTCAAAGATGTCCAGCCAGATGTGTTAGAGAGTGTGTCTTTTATAGGAGAAGAGGGAATGCATTCATCGTTGAAAATCTGTCCATAGGATATTTCTCACCAAAAATCTACTTTAACTATTCAAAGGACCGACTTTTGATTCAAAATCTGCCTAAAGGAAAATTTTTGACCAACTGTGAAATAGTAATGGGAGCAACATACTCCCAACAGCCTTTAAATAGTAAAAAGTAGCTACACAAGTACCCTACTCTCATGATCAAACATATCTGCTCTTCAGCTTTTTAGCAAATTAATACCAAACCAAAATGAGAAACAAGTAACTAGAACTTAGTTAAACTACCACAAACAAGTAACTAAACTTAATACTGAACCATTAATTAATAAAGAGAACTTAAAACCTAATGACTAAAATCAAACTAAGCAAGACACATGTTAACGGAGAAAACAACTTAGTGAAAAAAATTTAACTAAGCGAAAACGAAACTGAAAACTAGATAGAAAACGAACTAGAATCGATCACTAACAGAACTTACACTACTACAATAACTACAATAAATTAGTAGGCAACAAAAAACAGAAATCTAAAGAGAGGATTAAGCTTCCAGTTACAGTCCAAAACATTGAAACTTCAATTAAAGTTCAAAGGCATAACGACACATGACAACTAAACACTATTGATTATGAACTGACCAACAATTAATCAACGAAATAAAACTAATAAAAATACTAACACAAAGAACGACTCAGAAATATCACATACGGATAAGATCAATGTAACCAAACTAAATGAATAATTAGCCAAGAAGTAAGTCAATTGATCTCGGTCTCGTATGATACAACAAAACTAAAAGATGTGAGAAACTAAAAGGCTAAGCGGAAGCGACATACAACATCATGAAAACAATAGCAACTCGACATATCACTGCTCAAATGTATACGAACAACATAAACATGAATTAAAATTAAACACTAAGCCTGATTCCAAAATAACAAAAGAAAAAAAATGGAAGAAGAGAAAAAAAAATCAAAAAATGGAAAGAGGGAGCAGGGTTTTACCATACGAGGCATCCGATGCTAACTCGAGCAATAAGAAGGTGATGGAAACTCGAGCAATAATTGTACGACCTTGAAACACTCATTTCACTCCGGCAAATGCTAAAACAAAGGGATTCCAGCATTATGCTGGAAGGAAAAGAGGGTTCTTGGGTCGAAGAAGCAAAAATGGAGAAGCAGTGGCGGCAGAAGAAGGCAGAACAGTGAGGTGGTTGGACGGCAGTGGTTGGAGTTTCGGGTCAGGACCAATATGAAAGGATAGAGTGGAAGGAGCTCTATCCGTCCATGTAGGAATTGTAGGATGGCGGTGGCCGGAGCTTCAGTAATTTGGGGAAAAAAAGAGGCGGTTAGGTTTTTTTTTAGATCTAAAATTCATGGAGCTTGAGCTAGTTTTGAGGGGTTTGGGTTGGAGATTTGGAAAGAGGAGGTTGAGATGAGTAGGGGATGAAATTTTGGTGGTGTTTGGAGCACCACCGGTGGCGGCTCACGGTGGTGATAGTAGGTGGGGGTGGCCTTGAGAGAGAGTGAGAGAGAGAAGAGAGAAGGGGATGGTTTTAGGGTTTGGAAAAACAGGAAAACATCTAATTTTTTTGCTTTTATATTTTAGTTAGGGATAAATTTTGACCATTAGATTAAGATGGAATGAATGTCCATGATGGATTTTCATCAACTTACCAAAAACGATGTAGTTTTATCTTGAAACTACGTCGTTTTAAGTCCTCCCATAACAACCCCTTGTCTTTCACTCTTGGCCACTTTCTCTTTCAAATTTGACCTAATTCTCTTAATTCTACTTATTAAACTAAATTTACGCATATAAATTAATTAATTAAATAACTTATCCAAATGATCCATTAACTAGATTAATTCACTAACTGAATAGTTAGTTAATTCCTAAAATGCACAAATGAAGAAAGAACTAATTTTTTGGTATTCAATTAAAAATGCACAAAAATATAAAAAAAATAATCATTGAAGGAGAATTAACATTTACAATTTGGTACAAAATAAATGGAGTCGGGCTGTTGCAGGGTAATGTTGTCCGATAGGCGAGATGAGGATTTCCCCGATCCCAACTCCTTCGATATTGACAGCCCCATCAAAATATATTTTCCATACATGGCTGGTGTCCGAAACTACTTCCTCTATTGAGTTGACCTCTTCGTCTGGGAAGTATGTGCTTAGTGGCTTGTAATCATCATCAACTGGATTCTATGCCAAATGATCTACAAAAGCTTGTGCTTTCATTGCGGTGCGAGTGACATAGACAATGTCAAACTCTGTGAGCAGAATCTGCCATTTTGCGAGCCTGCCAGTAGGCATCGGCTTTTGAAAGATGTACTTCAAAGGATCCATTATAGATATGAGGTAAGTGGTGTAGGCTAGGAGATAATGCCTCAACTTCTGAGCAACCCAAGTCAAGGCACAACACGTCCTTTCTAAAAGGGTGTACTTAACCTCATAATTGGTGAACTTCTTGCTCAAATAATAGATTGCCTGTTATTTTTTTCCTGTTGCATCATGTTGCCCCAAAACGCATCCAAAGGAATTATCTATCACTGATAGATATAAAAACAAAGGCCTACCAGGTTCAGGTGGGATCAGTACAGGGGGTCTTGACAGATAGTCTTTGATCCTATCAAAAGCTTTTTGGCAATCATCCGTCCACTTGATAGCATCATCCTTTTTCAGAAACTTAAAGATGGGCCCGCACGTGGTTGTGAGCTGAGAAATGAACCTATTGATGTAGTTCAACCTCCCGAGCAAACTCATGACTTCTTTTTTATTCTTCAGGGGTGGAAAATCTCGAATGGACTTTATCTTAGATGGATCCAATTTGATGCCTCTCCAGCTGACTATAAAACTGAGGAGTTTCCCATATGGAACCCCAAATGCACACTTGGTTGGATTAAGCTTAAGGTCATACCTTCGAAGCCGTTCGAAGAACTTTTTCAAAACGCGCACGTGATCAGCTTGTGTCTTTGATTTTATGATGACATCATCGACATATACTTCTATCTCTTTGTGCATCATGTCATGGAAAATGGTGGTCATGGCCCTCATGTAAGTTGCCATGCATTCTT
Source organism: Nicotiana knightiana (assembly GCA_005239525.1). NCBI lineage: Eukaryota > Viridiplantae > Streptophyta > Magnoliopsida > Solanales > Solanaceae > Nicotiana > Nicotiana knightiana. The sequence continues at coordinate 14,605 of MDKJ01323112.1, forward strand.
CAAACCGAATGGCATGACCCTATAACAATAAGTACCCCATGGAGTGGTGAAAGCGGTCTTTTGTGCGTCATCCTCATCCATTAGAATCTGGTGGTACCCAGCATAGCAATCCACGGACGATTGTATCTCATGCTTTGTGCAATTATCTACAAGAATGTGGATGTTTGGAAAAGGAAAATTGTCCTTCGGACTTTCTTTGTTCAGGTCTCTGTAGTCAGCACAGACTCTAGTTTTTCCATCCTTCTTTGGAATAAGCACAAAATTTGCCACCCAGGTGGTGTATCTGACAGCTCTGAGCACGTTGGCGCTCAACTGCTTCATTATTTCCTCTTTGATTTTGTCACTCATGTCCGTTTTAAATTTTCGTTGCTTTTATTGGATTTGTGGAAAATCAGGATATGTGGGAAGCTTATGAACCACTAGATAAACACTTAAACCCAGCATATCATCATAAGACCAAGCAAACACGTCTCTGTATTCAAATAAAAATTGAATCAAGGAATCTCTGGTTTTTTGTTCAGTGTGAATGCTTATCTTTGTTTCTCTAACTTCTTCGTGACTTCTGATATTAATGGACTCAGTTTCGTTGAGGTTGGGCTTAGGCTTATTTTTAAATTGTTCCAACTCTCTTGTTATTTCCTCAACAGCCTCATCTCCATCATATTCAACCTCTTGATGCATTATTTTGAAATTAGACAGCATTTTAACATCTGGGCTTGAATTCTGCATGCATTTCATGTTATTAAAGCCGGCATTAACAAAATTGAAATGGAAACAAAATGACTAAATTAGGAAAAGGAAAATATACAAAATTTAATACGTAACTGAACTACATTTCATTGAATTTGAAAGGATAGAAGGGTTAACATCAAAACAAAACAATCATACTGAGATGTTTGGATTACAACCCTGAAAGTAACCCAAAATACAAAAAGAAGCTGTAAAAGCAAACTACAAAGACTCCTTCTGTCACGACCCCAAATCCTAACAGGTCGTGATGGAGCATATCGTGGAACTAGTCTAGCCAACCATCACATAACTACACATTTGATCTATTATAATATTTTGAAAATCAATAATAATCAGCAAACAAAGTATAAAATAATTTCTTTAAGTCTTTACGCCGCAATAATAATCTAACAATCTAAACAAATCCCCAAAGACTGGAGTCAACCGATCACGAGCATCTAAGAAATAAACTAACTCTCCAAATGTCATAATAATGTCTATGAATCAAATACTAAGTACTAAATGAAGAAGGGAAGTGGAGAAGCTGCGGACGCTAGAAATCCCCCAAGACTGGAGTCAACAGATCACGAGCATCTAAGAAATAAACTAACTCTGCAAATGTCATAATAATGTCTATGAATCAAATACTAATTACTAAATGAAGAAGGGAAGTGGATAAGCTGCGGACGCTGGACAACTACCTCGAAATCCCAAACGCTGATGACAACGAGCTCGGACGACTATTGCGCCGAACCAGTACCTGGATCTGCACACAGGGGTGCAGGGAGTAATGAGGAGTACACCAACTCAGTAGTAATGAAAATAAACCATAGTCTGAAGTATATGAACACACATCACAAAAACACCAATCCATAAAACAGTAAAACATCAAGTCTCAATACAGTATACATAAGTTCGAAAACCAGTTTC
>MDKJ01036441.1:0-32259 GCA_005239525.1 Nicotiana knightiana
GGTCGAAAACTCAACGTGATTGTTTGCCAACCCATAACTCTAGAATATCAAATTACATTGAATACGTATTTAAGTTAGTTGTCTCTTTAATCTCTTAATTTACTATTTTAGATTAATTTTAGTTAATTATTTGTTTGAGTTTAGTTTAGTTGGTAGTTAATCACAAGTCTCTGTGGGACTTAAAATCCTATATTACTTGTCGACCACGTACACTTGCGTGTGCATTGGGAAACCAACCAACAGTAAGAGCCTAAGAGCCAACCTAAAGAGCCTCAGGGCCGATTTAAAAAACCTAAGGGTCGATGAGCTCGAGTTGAAACCCGACTCGAAGACTGAGACCTAAACGGTTAACTAAAAAAAGCACCTAAGGGCCAATGCGTAAGAGCCTAAGCGCCAGCCACACTTAAGGTCGTACCGTCCCAATGCATAAGAGCCTAAGCGCCAACCATATCAAAGATCGTACCGACCCGATGCGTAAGAGCCCACGGGCCAGCCTAAAAAGTCTCAGGGCCAATTTATAACCCCAAGGATTTTATTTCAAAGTCCAATTCATTGGGCTAATTATTGACAAACATTGAAATTCAAAACAAAAAGAAAGAAAATTACAAGCAAGTTAGAAGTACCAAAGGATTTCTTATATATATGTATTATAAATATACATTTACAAATGCTCCCACAAGAGTTTTATACGAAGGACAAGGAAGAAAAACTTAGTCTACTCTTGGTACCAGCTCCCTCGACGGTCCCTCGGACTAACTCACTCGACAGCCCCTCGGACCAACTCCCTCGGAAGCCTTCAAATATTAGCATCGGCACTAGAAGAAAAGAAAAACTTGGCGTGGATCTCATCTGCCTTGTCCTGCTTTATCTCTTCCGAAAGATCAAAGCCCAAAGCGTGAATCTCTTTGAGGGTCTCCCTCCGAGATTTGCATTGGGCATACTCATTGCCACTCTCTATCTGTCAGAGGCTCTCCTCAGCTCAACCCATGCATCGCCATCATCTTTCAAATAAATGGCCACTTTCTTATCGGCCTTTGCTCGAACTTCTTCAACTTCAGCCCGAGCGTCCACGACCTCGACCTTCATCTTCAAAAGATTAGTCTCGAGCTTGGCAATCTTGCCCGTCTGAATCGAGCTACTTTCTCGAGCATTGCGGAGTTGTACCTCGAGGGCAGAAGCCTTGAACAAAGCATTCCTTTGGGCCGCAACATGAACACCTATCTGCGCCTTCAACACATTGCATTCGGAATTAACCTGTCCAACTTCACCCAGAGGCGTTCAAGCACTTCCGTCTTTCTCTGCAACTAAAATATCAAACATTAGCTCTCGAAGATGGGAAAAGAGACTATGTACCCCACCGAAAATGAGGATTACCTGTTTCTCGAGATTGCCTTCGTAATCTCGGCTTCGATTCATCTCCGATCGAAGGTATATCAACTCTTTTGTCTTCTCATTACAAAGAATCCTGAGAGATTTCTCCTTACCCAAGGTTTCCCACAACTTGGCCTCGCAGCGAAGCAGCTTGGACTTGAGCTTGTCAAAAGCCTATGAAAAAGAAGCTTCAATTCAAAAGATGAAAATACAAAGTGGAAAAACCAACAAAGTCAACCAAAACTCACCTTGGAACAGAGCCGCTGAGCCTCCTCAAAAGTTTAGCGTGCGTCTACTAGCCTGGTCCCATCAGCCTCAGTTGAACCGCTTTCGGTGGGTATATGGTCACTCGAGATCTTATTTGGTTCAAGCGTCCCCTGGCCCCGAACGTCCCTCGAAGTACCTTCGAGGGGGTAAGCAGACGATGCTTGAGGACTCTTTCTTCTTCCCTCTCGAGTAACCCCTCCCTCGAGGCTAGAAATCTAAGGCCCAGCAGGTTCGTCAACCTCGGGAGGGCCCCTGGTTCGAGCCATAGATGCATAACCGTCCTCTCTAGGAATATTGATGTCCACAGAATAACCAACGTTTATAAGGTTCTCTTCAGCGGCGGCATCTTCTTTGCGCCCCCGGGAAGGCCCCCCCCCCCTCAGCATGAATGTCTTCATCCTTCGAGGACCTCTTCCGCTTATTATCCTCCCTCGGCTCTGAAGCCGACGCTCCTTCCCCCTCCTCGAGGGGGCACGGTCTCATCTCGGAGAATCCCTGAACACCTGCAGTAACAGAATTAATACACATAAAGGAAGCATTCTTCAAAAGGCAATCACATGGCACATATCGTGGTTCTTTGCTTCCCGTCTGCCCTTCGACAAATTTTGCTAGTCCGCAAGATCGGGGACCTCTCCCGGCATCCACGAGACCGCTGAGAAAGAGAAAAAGAAACATTCTTATGAATCATCGAGAGCAAAGGGCACTAAGGTACGACGTAGTACTTACGTTTGAAGTTCCATTCTTCAGGGAACGACAGGAACTCCGCAGGAATGATGTCGACGGTCCTCACTCGGACAAATCGACTCATCCATCCTCGACTCCGGTCCTCATCATCACTGGCAATAACAGGCTTGGTAGATCAGTGTTGTAACGCAATCAGGACTCGACAAATCTGAGGCCGATATAATCTAATTAGGTGGCTAAGGGTAAACTCAAGCCCAACCTTTTTAGTTAAGAACCTTGTAATTAGCACTATCCGCCAGAAGGGCGGATGAATCTGAGCCAAAGTGACTCGATACCTTTTGCATAATTCGAGCACAAGGCGCTCGATGGGGCCCAATGTAAATGGGTACGTGTACACATTCAGGAATCCCTCTATGTGGGTCATAATATTCTCTTCTCGGGAAGGTATCTGCAACATCACATTTTCTTGCCATCTACAATCTCTCCTCACGGCCTCGATATGATTCTCCTCTATAGATCGAATGAACCTCGAAGCATGCTCTCGATGGCCCGGAGCATTGAAGGGTTTCTCTAGTGCAAAGTCTTTTTTCAAAGCAAAACAACTCGAGGTTAACTCACCATATGCCGGAGGTGTACCACCGGCCGGGCTAGAAATAGAGGTAGGGTTTCCCTCTTCTCGGTGTACGAATTCAGGCACGGCAGCCGTAGCTATTTGAATAAAGATAATGAGGAAGAAGGCTTAAGCAGTTTTCGCAAGTTGAGAAAAGGAAGGGAACTTTAAGCAGAAAACTAGTTTTGCAAGCTCCAAACTGAAGAATAAGCAGGCATATATATAGAACAATCAGCGACTATTTTGAGGAACAATTAATTCTGACAAAGTTATTATAACTTTTGGGGAAATGTACCGGCGGGGCCACCTCGGTCACTTCACGGTCATGTCATATGAATGACGCTGTCATACAGCATTCGAGGGATCAAAACCCCCATGCCAACCTAGCCTCGAGAAGGTTTCCGATCTCTAGGATCTCTATTACTGCAAGTATGAGCTCCGAAGAGCTAGATTCAAATCTTGAAGGTCGACTTTCAATAAACATCACAGGACAAAGTTCGAAGATATGAAACGAAGAGATCTTTTGCATTCCAAAAAATATATATTTACAAGGGTATTTTTACAAAGCTCCCCCGAGGATCCCATGTACAAAAAAGAAAAAAAGAAAAAATGGTAAGTAAATCTACTTTTCGCCTTCACTACTGCCTGAATCGCTTCCAGAGCCCTCATCTGAAGTAGTTGAGCTTGTTGATTCGTCCTCCAAGGCCCTGGCTTCTTCGATCTCGACAAAGAGATCGACACCTTTAGCACTCACTTCCTCGAAGGCTTGCCTCCTGACTTGCAAGCGAGCATGGGCAACTGCCCAAGCCAGTTTTAGCTCGGCCTTCTCGAATATCTCCTTGGCCCGATCATTTGCGGCGGTAGCATCCCTTCGGTATGAAGAAACAAATTCATCGGCCTCAGACTTGACCGCGGATAATGTAGCAGCCTCCTTATGAGCACCTCGAACAAGGCCCTGAATCGAGGACAACTTTTCCCGAAGTATGTCCCTCTCTGAAGCCACGACATCATTCAGCCGCGCCAGCTCGAGGATTTCGGCGTCCTTGGCCACAACATCCTCTCGGAGCTGCCCCACTATGGCAGCCTTTTTCCCAATCTGAAAAATGCAGATGATAAGCTAATTAGCACCAAGTATGACAATAAAAGATAAGATTATGGGTACCATATTACCTACTCGATGAAGTCGGCCCTCTCTTGGAGCGCTCTCTCCGAGCCTGCCCGGAGGTTGATCAACTCCTCCTATTTTTGGGCGCATCGAGCCTTCAACTCATTCGACTCTGATATAATCTTCTCAAGCTCCTCCTCACGATGAGTCAACTCATCTTGCAGCTTGGATAAGGATTGGTCATACAACTTCTTGACCTACAACACAAAGGAATAAAGTTAGAAAAGCAAGAGTAAAAATTTGAAGCACAAATAGTATGTCAAGAAGATCACCTGCTTTTGAAGCCTCTCGGCCTCCTCGAAAGCCACAGAGGCATTGAGATCGGCCTCCTCCTCAACACTTTCAAAGTAGTCTCTAAATGTATCATCCGCTCCCCGAGGGGTCCCTAAATCGGAGGCACTCCTATCATGGGCATCCCGTATCTCCCCTGGGGAAAATGACAGGCCCGATTGAAATCCTCATGCAGCGTCAACTTCCATCGGAGCCTCCTCTCGCCCCCGAAAAATTTTAGAAACGGGCCCTCCGAACTCATCAACTCGGACTGTACCATGTCCGACGAGCAGCTCAGGGACTGTTCCCAAGCCCTGCTTGAGGGTCTCATCAGCACAAGGTGGGTCCGCTTCGGCCACCTCCACCTCGGCAGTCTTATGCCCTGCAATTTTTGAAGCACCAGCACTTCATCTTACCCTCTGTACCAAAGGGCAGGTGTCATCATTTTCTTCCTCAGCACGCAGGCTCTCAGCGGCCGTCGAGGTTAGGAACGTAACATCGGTATTGGGCTTTCGAGCCTTTGCTTTCTTAGATTTTGGAGACTCCGCTGATGTATCCTTCTTCCTTTTCTTATCCTTGGCTGTTTTTGAAGCCTCCTCCTCACCATGAGGAGGTGGTCTCATCGAAACGCCTTCCCCAAGGCCTGCACAGGCATGAAGTATCAAACTCACCACCATAGAGAATACTTACCAAGAATGAGGAAATGACAACAATAAAAGCATATAATGGTTCTTAGCCTGCCACCGCATTTTGACCAACTCGCGCCAGACGTGCTTGCTGTATGGGAAAGTGGAGTCCAAAAGTTTGATTCATCCCGGAAGGTCCTGGACCGCGCCGATGAACCAAACTATGGCTACACAATCAGAAGAAAATCAATCAAAAGAAAAGGAGTTCAGATCAGTAGAAGAAAAAGAGGTGGTAAAACATACTCGGTATGGGGATACTTACGCTTCATGTTCCATTCCTCCGGGAATGGCATTCTATCAGTAGGGATGAGGTCCTAGGTTCTGACTCTAACAAATCGTCTCATCCATCCCCGATATTTATCCTCGTCGATGCAGGCAAAGAATGCCTTGGGAGATCGACGGTATAGTTTGATTAAACCCCCTCAGAAGAGACGAGGGCTATACAATCTGATCAAGTGATTGAGGGTGAAAGTCATTCCCTCGACCATGTTGGAAATATATCGAATCATAAATACAATCCTCCAGAAAGAGGGATAAATCTAATCGAGTGTCACTCGGTACTAACGACAAAAGTCGAGAATCACCGGGTCTATCGGTGGAGAAAAAGAATCTACTGGGACTAAAGTAAAATGGTATGTATATACACTGAGGAAGCCAGATTTGTGTATGAATTTGCTTTCCTTAGCTGTAGGGATTTCTACTTGCGACTCCCCCCAACGGCAGTCTATCTTTACCCTCCTTGTATCGGTCACTACACTTATATACCGAGCCATGGGTTTGCATCGACCCAGTGTAGAAGGGGTTTTCTCGATGGTAAAATCGGAGATGGTGTCAAAGGGACCAGGGATGCACTGCTCGATGCTAGGAGGAGTTTTTGATTTGCCCTTAGACGGGCATGAAGAAGAAGTGGCTCCCTCTTTTTGAGGTACCGTTTTGGAGGTTTTTTCCATATTTATAACTGGGTTTCAAAGAAAGAAGATGAAGACACAAGAACAGAGAGAGGATGAAAGCAGAAAACAGTTAGCCAAATTTTGAAGACTTGAAGATGTTGTAAATTTGTGAAAGACAAACTATTGAAGTATTTATAGAAGCCATTTGGGCATGTTTGAAGCGGAAAGGTCGAACCAATAGGGGTTCGTGGGCTTCTCGAGAATTGTGCTAATAGCGACCTCAGCGCAGCCTTTATGTCACATCATTTAATGTTCTGACGATGCTAACGTCATAATGGGAGTATCGAGAAGGAAAGGATTCAAGGTTGTTTCTTATCATTTCATTCTAAGAAACGCGGGGACTATCTATATACGGCTAAAATCGGAGAGTTCGATTTTATGGTCATTATGGCATTCTGTAGTCTGTCTCCAGCGGGCTCGAGGCACAGTTCGAGGTTTGGCATCGAGGAAGCATATTTAGGATCCCCCATGCTCGACCTCGGAGCGACATAAGTCGGAGGCCGTCATGAGAAGGCGAGAAATTCCCACAAGGCACGTGGCTAGAATTGACCAAGCCTGCAAGAATAGTACAAGTCCGTACTGTGACATTAAATAGCTGTACCTGCTACATTTCTTTGTAATAATTACACATGTACGATGTTGGGATTCCCCTTCTTATATAAAGGGGACCCTTGTCATTTTGTAAAGGGGATGATATTCAATACAAGAACAAGAACATTCTCTGCTCTCTAACTCAAACATTCTTTATAATTGTTCCATTGATTTATTGCCTTTCATTTATTGTGTTCATTAATTGTTATTTATTTATTGCTCATTATTGATCATAAAAAGGCCTTCAATATTGTTATACCTTCATCGACCGTCCCCTATCAAGCTCTCGAGCTCGACCTCGAGGCCCTGTTCTCGACCATCTCGAGACCCCATCTCCTAACTGTTCGGTTTGCACAATTTCATTGTCCTTTGCTCTTATCTCATTTTCTTACCTCTCACTTAACATCTATTGCCTAAACAACTAGTATTAAAATAGATCACATATATTTATAATCACAAAATCAAATATAATTATAATTACCATTTTCGCGGTAAACAAGCCAAAAAGTGCTTATAAGCCAGTTTGACCAGCTTATAAGCTTAGCCAAACACCCTCTAAGCTGATTATGTCATGCATTTCTAATAGCTTTATCTCAGTCCTTGTGACTGTGGCATGATTACTTTTTCAATCCTAACAGGGGCATTAGACAGGGAGATCCTATGTCTCCCTACATCTTCTTCATGTGCATGGAGAGGCTTTCTAGGAGCATTGAGGCCCAAGTTAGTAATGGCAATTGGTTTCCAATCAATCATTCACACTCAACCCAAAATTGTCGATGTCTTCTTTGCTGATGACCTAGCCCTATTTGCAAGAGAAAATACAAAAAACTATGGAACCATAATGGATACTGTCACATGGGTGATTTACATCACTCGAATTCTTCCTGAGGTTCACCACTGCGCAATAGTCAAGTCTAGTCTTAACTTTCAGCCTTCCAACACTTAGAATATTTTTAGGGAACATTTTTGGATTTAGAATGATTTATGCAACAAAGTAAAGTAAAGGCACACCCAAATTTATAGGAATTTCTTTGCAACTCATATTAATATGTGAATACAAGAACACAAAGAAGCCAACCTTATGGCCAATAACAAAGAACTCCCTAGTTCCCTGCCCCAAAAGGAATTTCCCACCCTTAGGAATTATAGTTAGACATTTTTGGCTAACACTTTGCCACCATACTAAGTTTTTTGCCTATTTGGGACAGCCTTATGCCCATATTTATAGTGCAGGCTGCCCAATTACACTTGGCAGCATATAAGACAATCAGTTGACAAGCCCCAACTGTTGGGAAAACACAATAGACATGCTATAAAAACATGCCTCAACTTTATCCCATGACCAGTCATGCTTTGGATGTGATTGTAACGGCCAATTGCCCTGTCATATCCCCAGCACAGTTTTTATAACTGCTGCTTGTGCACTGCATGTGCTTGTTTTGCGCAGCTGCTGCACGCCCAAGGCTGGAACTACGCCCAGCCTTTCCCTTTGAAATTGCTCCTACCTAATGTCATGGCAACAACTTGCCGCCCATTGACTTAGCTGCACGCGCCCATTGCCACAGTTGCCCGCTTATGTCAAGTCGCCCTCAACTTGATCAAATCTGCCCATGTCAATGTCATTGGTTGTCTTACCTTGCCTTGAATTGCCATGTCTTGGACCTTGCTTTGAAATGGCTTTGCTTTGCCATTGTTACACCAACTCGTACGTCCATGTGAAATATGCCTTACCTCCGTCAATGAGCGTTTGTTAACCCCGCATAGTCCGTCATGCTGAGCTGCCCATCATGATGTTTTCCCATTTTTTAGGTTGTGTTACAAGGGAATCATGAAAATACTTTCCACAACCCACATTTGCTGAGGAAATTTGTCAAGGGGCTAACAAACCACCCCCACCCGAAGAATTTGTTGTCCTCGACGAAGCAATTTTCGCATTTTCAGCACCACCATAGGCCCTAAATATGTTGTCTCATGCTCCTGTTCGTCCTCGTTTGCCTCATCTTCACCTTTTTCATCAGTAAACAAAGTATTAAGATGTTCAAGTTTCGGATTGTCCCTCGACTTGTGTGGTCCTTTACGAGTAAAACAGCCATCAAACTTGCAGTTTTGTTCCTTGTTTGGTAAAGGTCCTACACATTTCTTTTCCTTCCCATTTCCATTTCCCTCAACATCATTTCCCTTGTCATTCCCATTTTTCTTCCACTCTTTTTCCTTGTCCTTGTTCCCATTTTTGGACTTCGAAGTAGTAGAGATATCAAAACATTATTGCCCCAGTCGGAAGTCAGCCAAAGCATCCGCAGCAGCGATGGCACTAGGATGGTCTTTCACATTCTGCCATCGGAGTTCCATCTACGCCCACGACAACAAACGTCAAGGAAATTGTGCAGCTTGTGTTCATCATACATGTTGCTTATATCCAACATCAAAGAACTGAAATCTTTGATATAATCCCTGACCGTTCTAGTTTGTTTCAACTTCTTCAAACAATCTCTAGGAATCTAGTCTTCATTGCTATGAATGAATTGATCCTTCAAATCTTTTTTTAGCCCTTCCTAAAAGTAAATCTTAGGCCTACCAGCACTTACATCGTCTGCCACGCGCAATTTGCATCGTCCACCAAGTACACAGTCGTAATGGTGACCTTGTCTTCATCTCGCACATGGGCAGCTTGAAAGTACTGATTCATATCCCATAGGAAAGTTTTGAGTTTCATGGCACTCCTTGCACCATTAAACTCTTTAGTCTTAAGTATTTTGACCTTGGTACGACCTATCGCATGTTGTGCATCATCATTGCCAACAACACGACGTAGCAGCCCATTTTCCGCTTTCAGATATGTGCACTCCTGGATCATCATGTTCATCTTGGCATCAAGATAGGCGAGACGAGTCACAATAGTCAAAAATTGATCATCATCAACAGTTCCGACGAGTGCCTCTAATGCAGAAACCTTTCCCCCGAATTATGCGTTTCCACCAGCCATCTTTTACGAAATTCAACCACTGAACGTTGTGTCTTTGCCCCGATCTAGCCACACTCTAATGTTAGTTTTCATATGGGTGATTTATGTCACTCAAATTCTGCCCGAGGTTCACCACTGCGTGACAGTCAAGCCCAACCTTAACTTTTAGCCTTCCAACACTTAGAATATTTTTGGGGATGTTTTTTGTATTTAGAATAATTTAGGCAGCAAAGCAAAGTAAAGGCACCGACAAATTTACATGAATTTCTTCCCAACTCGTATTAATATGTGAATACAAGAAAACAAAGAAGCCAACCCTATGGCCAAGAACAAAGAACTCCTTAGTTCCCTTCCCCAAAACGAATTTCCCACCCTTAGGAATTATGCTTAGACGTTTTTGGCTAACACTTTTCCACCAGACTAAGTTTTCTACCTATTTGGGACAACCTTATGCACATATTTATAGTGCAGGGTGCCCAATTACACTTGGTAGCATATAAGTCAATCAGTTGACAAGCCCCAATTGATGGGAAAACATGATAGACATGCTACAGAAACGTGCCTCCACTTTAGTCCCATGATCAATCATGCTTTGGATGTGGTTATAATCGCCAACTACCCCCTCATATGCCCAACCACCTTTTGTAACCATTGCATGTGCACTGCATGTGCTTGTTTTCCCTAGTTGTTGCACGCCCAAGGATGACATTGCACCTAGTCTTACCATTTGACACTGCGCCGCCCCAATGTCATAGCCACAACTTACCGTCCATTGACTTATACGCACACGCCCATTGCCACAGCTTCCCGTTTATGTCAAGTCGCGCTCAACTTGATCAAATCTTCCCAGGTCAATATCATTGCTTGTCTTGACTTGAATTGCATTGCCATGTCTTGGCGCCTTCTTTGACATGGCTTTGCTTTGCCATTGTTACGCCAACCCGTACGTCCATGTGAAATGCGCCTTGCCTCCGTCAAGGTGCTTTTGTCAACCCCACATAATCCGTCATGACGAGCTGCCCATCATAATATTACCCCATTTTTCAGGTTGTTTTCCAAGGTCATCATGAAAATCCTCGTCACAACCCTCATTTGCCGGGGGACTTTGACAAGGGGCTAACAAATACACTGCACCAATTAAATTGTAAATCAGGTCAAAGGGTTAACACACTCAAGTACAAAGTTGTCTTTTCTTCTAACTGCCAACATGATACTGTAGCTAGGTTGGCCAGGGAAATAGACATAAAGGCTAGCAAATCCTTTGGCAAATACACAGGCTACTCTATCTTCCACAAAAGGCATACTATCATAGACAAAATGCAGACCAAACTGCTAGGTTGGAAAACCCACTTCATGAATATGATGGGAGAAATACCCTAGCTAAATCAACACTAAGATGCATCCCCAGTCATGTTATGCAATATATTAAGCTACCTGCCAAGGTGATCAACAAAATTGACAGAATTCAAAGAAACTTCATCTGGGGAACCGCTGCTGTTAAAAAGAAAATGCAGCTAGTAGGTTGGGGTACCATCACAAAACACAGAGAGGAAGGGGGACTTGGGGTGCATATAACCAACCTAAGAAATAATTCCATTCATGCAGGCCTTGTTGGGAGAATGTATAATAACCTAAATTCCAGTGGGCTAGAGTCTTGTTCCATAAACATTGCACTAGCAGACACCCTACTAGGCACCTGGCCTCTAGGACTTGGCTTAACATTAGAAATGGATGAAAGATATGCAGTAGGGCCAACGAGTGGATTGTCAATAAGGGCGATAGAGTCAACCTTTACAATGATAGATGGATCTAAATTATGGAACCAATTAGAAATGGATGAAAGATATGCAGTAGGGCCAACAAGTGGATTGTCAATAAGGGCGATAGAGTCAACCTTTACAATGATAGATGGATCTAAATTATGGAACCAATTAGAAATGGATGAAAGATATGCAGTAGGGCCAACAAGTGGATTGTCAATAAGGGCGATAGAGTCAACCTTTACAATGATAGATGGATCTAAATTATGGAACCAATTAGAACCTTGGTAAATGGACTCCTCAGTAGGTGGTCTTTCTCTTGCATCCAAATGACCTATGGAATCCAAACAACCTATCTATCAGCCTCCCTGAAAGTGTTATCAATATTATCAAATCTACCATCACTACTACAAAAAAGACTTTTAACGGCAATAACAATAGCCGATATATCTTTTACCATTCATTAGTGTTTTGTCGTTGATGCCAGGATCGGCAAAGCCTTTAGGGGCTTTTCTTGCAAAAGCTAGTAAAAGGCATGGTTTATTGCTGCTAAAAATTATTATCTTTAATGGCAATTATTTACGAAAATCATAATGGCTACTAAATCCAATCCAAAATGACCAACTATACTTCTTTAGCATCTATTTTTGTAGCCACTAAATTCAAACTAATTACCGCTAAAAGTTCGAATCTCGGACAGTAACTGTTTGTGGCAATTTAATGGCTACTAAATCCAATCAAAACGGCTAATTATACTTCTTTACCATTAATTTTTATAGCCGCTAAATTCAAATTAATTTCTGCTAAAAGTTTGCATCTTTAACGACAATTGTTTGTGGCAATTATAATGGCTACTAATCCAATCCAAACGGCTAATTATACTTCTTTACCTTCCAATTTTATAGCCGCTAAATTCAAAATAATTGTCGTTAAAAGTTCTCATCTTTAACGGAAAATTTTTGTTGCAATTAAAATGGTAATAGTCTTCACTTAACAAGGAGGCATGATCATTGCATCTCAAGAATATAAATACACTCGTGCTGACAATAGCCTTCAGATATGAGAACTCCGGATCCTTGTCCAATTTCTTAGAACAATGGGCACAAAAAGATCCCAAAATACAAGATGTCTTTACAACAGCCTATCAGAATATGCAATGTTCAGAAAACCCAAGATCACCAACAAGTTAAACCAAGAAAATCAATGAGTTAAGTACAAAAGCCTAAACAGAGCTAAACTAGTTTAACAAAATCAAAGAAGATTATATGCGCCCAACTATTGGCACAACCTTTGCTAAAAAAGACCAACATACAGCCATTACAAGGAAACAACAAGTATTCAAAACGGACACTCGGAACCATTACAAGGACAAAGTAGTCAACTTGTAGTTGAATTTGCATCTTCGTTTGGCTTTAATTTTAATGTGTGAGAAACCAGAAAATTATGAATCTAAAAATATGTAGGTCGAAGATGATTTCCACTCAAAATGTAGGTCGGGGACTAAAACAAATATGTTATGTCACAAACCAAAGTAAAAAGAATATTTCATCACCATTTAGTTTAAGAGCCAGAAAGTTTTCAACAAATACAGTAGTAGAGGAAGAAGAAAAGGATTTCTTGTTTCATTGGAAGGCCATAAAGTTTACTACTAACAATAATTGCCATCTTTTAATTCAACTGCTTCTTTATAATAGAGAAAATGAAAGTCATCATCTAATATTATACATAATCAGATTGCAATACTACATATTATACATAATCAGATTGCAATACTACAGAAGCATTGCCTGAATCGTCATCATGTTTAATCTCAGTGCCACCATCAAAACTATTCAACTCATTATATTGACCATCATGTGCTTGGGCATTATATTAGTTCTGACTATCCATCAACTACTCGATATATGGCTGGGATCTAGAGTAGTTTTGACCTTCCATCAAGTGCTCAATATAAGGTCTCACATATTCATCATAATCTTGTTCAATTACCAGTAGTTGCGACCTATAGTTTGCATAGCTCCCTTTCCAAAATAAAGAAATTATCTAGATGCATTAAGTTATACTAGTACCAAATTAAATCCAACCAATCAACAGGTCACACACAAAATAGGAGAAAAGATCATCCTCATCTCAAGCTGTGAAAAAAAAATTAATAGCAATTCGTGCACACGAATAAAGCCTTGCGACAGAGATAGCTAAAGAGATAAAAAGTATTGATACACTAGCAAAAACTATTTTCCAACGATAATAACACCTTAGAATATTGCAATAGAATGGCTATAATTAGCAAAATATAAGTAAAAGAAAGCACAAAGAATTGACTCAAATCAACCGATACAAACATGTAAAATCCATAGCTAACTAACATGCATCTTCTATAAAATGACTCAAATTGAAAGAAAAAAAGTATATCTATTCAAAAATTGTAGTAAACAAATCACAAGAAGTTCTTAAATAACACTTGCAAGAAAAATATTCTATAAGTTCCACCTATCTTATTCAGAATCATATTCATTTTCATTGTCATTTTCTCCATCAACGCTAGTTTTACCATCATTTGGAGAAGCTTGAGAATGTATGTTTGTATGAATTACTATCTCATTGACACGACTTCTTACCCAATCATTATAGTCATCTTCTGGAACACGAGTATTTTCTAAGAAAGCCAAGTCAGTGGCATCACTCTGCATTGATGACTCACACTGCAAATTATTTTCCTCTCCCATATTAAAAATATCTCAAGGTTTAATTAACCTAGGGAAAAACCATTCAATATCTTTAGGATCTTGTACAAATATTACTTGTTGAGGTTGTTCTGCAAAAATAAAGGGCTCATGACGTTCTCAATCGCCGAAGTCTGTAAGGCGTGAGAAATTCACAAGTGTGTATGAAACCAAAGTCAACTTCCTTAAATCCTCTACCTCAACCCAATAACAATTAAATAAGACAACCTTAAATTCTTCTTAGTAGTTTAACTCCACAATATCATTCAATCTGCCATAATATGTGATATTTGCAGACTTTGGAGTATTGTCACTTGCACTTGCAGAACTTTCAATCTTTGAAACAACCATAACACCACTATTTTGTGTCACCTTAAATTTTTCACTTTGCTTCGTTCGAAACCGATACCCATTATTTACATCAAACGCATTAAATCTTTTCGCAATGTAACTCAGACCTTGTGCAAGGACTTTAACATCCTTTAAGATGTTAGATGTGGCTTCAAGCTCCTTTGCCTAACAAAATAAAAGATACAACTATAACTATGGATATCTGTAGAAGGAAAATAATTTAAAGCAACCAATGACTTAGTTCTACTACTTAATTTCTCCTTGAACCACTCATGAAATGTATCGAAATACACACGATCAAGTTGATGTTGAGTCAAACAACGCTTACAATGTGATCTCTTGATTTCAGCAATATGTTCCCTATTCATGTAACTCGCATATATTAATTTTGTTATCGATTAAGTAATATACATATATTAAATAATAGATATAACACTTAAGGTTTATAATTCTCAACCATTTCGGACTCGCAATTGAAAAGCATATGTCGATGTGCTTGCAATCTTGTTTTCTCATCCAACTCAAATACATCTAGTGATTCAACACTAGTGACCCAGATATTGGACAAGGTGCATGTCGTGTTTCTTTAGTACCATCAAACAATTTTAAGTCATTCTGGTATTTGTGTCCTGACTTCAAGAAGCGCTTATGCCCCGTGTAACAAAACTTTCTGTCATGTGTGAGCCTTCTAGATTGAGTGTTTATGTTACAAGAAAGGCATGCAAACCCACCATAAGTGCACCATACAGAGAGAGTACCATATGCTAGAAAATCATTTATAGTCCATATGAGAGCTGCTCGTCTTTGAAATATCTCCTTAGCAGAGGCATCATATTTTTCTATCCCAACATCCCATAATTCATTCAACTCTTCTATTAAAGGTTGCAAAAAGACATCAATATTATTGCCAGGAGCTTTTGGTCCAGGAATAAGTAAGGACAAAATGAAGAACTCTTGTTTCATGCACATCCATGGTGGAAGATTGTATGGCATTAAAATCACTGGCCATGCACTGTGTACAGTTCGCATTGTGCTAAATGGATTAAACCCATCAGAAACTAATCCTAGGAGCACATTGCGAGGATCTCCAGCAAATTCGGGATACTTACTTTCAAATTTTTTCCAAGCTTCATAATTTGCAGGATGTTGTAGAACTCCATCTTTGTTGCGCTCTTCATGATGCCATCACATTGCTTTAGAAGTTTCTAAAGACAAACAATCTCTGTAGCTTTGGTTTTAAAGGAAAATTCCTTAGGACCTTGGCTGAAATTTTTCTAGCATCATTTTTCCATCTAGAAGCCCCACAAACTTTGCATTTATTAACATTCTTATTAGCAAACTCTTTCCTAAAAAGCATGCAATCGTTAGGACACGCATAAATTTTTTCATACTTTAAGCCCAAGCCTTCAACTATCTTTTTGGTCTCAAGAAAGGAGGCAAAATATTCTCCTTCAAGAAGCGCATCTTTCAATAGTCCAAGAAAAGAACTAAAATATTTATTTGACCATTTGAACATGCATTTTATACGAAACATATGCAGCAAAAAGAACAGTTTGCTAAACTTCTTACATCCAGGATATAGTTCTTCATTTGCATCCTTCATGAGCCGTTCAAATTTATCCACCTCTAGATGAGGTTGATTTCCAGATGAATGAGCAATATTCTCTTATACGTTTTTCTCCATGCCACCACTTTCACTAATGTCAGTATCCATGAAGTGCGTAACACCTCTAAATGCATCGTGTATCATTCCTCGCATATCATCGCCCCTTAGAGTTGACTGGTTGCGGTTATGTTCTCCAGCATTGTTTGATCCCTTTAGAGACTTCCCATGACAAAATCAAGTCTCATACGATGGTATAATACCATTAATATCAAGATGATCATACGCTTTAGCCCAAAATGCTTATAATTTTTCATAAAGGTGTATCATCAATCTCTACACCGAGACATGGATTCTAACAACTAACTATTATTTTTCCAATGTGTATCTTTATGGGACGTTTTCGTATATATATATGAGATTTTAACTTTATCTACCCAGTTTTATCTAAGATTTTCTATTTACAGAATGTAACTATAGTTTTTTACAAAATATGTACAAATTCAGTCAAAATCTACAATTTAACTTAAAAATAATTCTTTCATACAGAATTACAATAACATAGTATAATTTATATACCATTTATATACAATTTATATATGATTATGTTGGTTGTATATTTTTTGTATGCCGTTTCTACACTCGGCATACAAAATATATGCAATTTTCATATGTCTTCTTCATCGAGATTCAATCTAAAATTCAAACAAAAACCACCTCGAATCTTCATCAAATACTCTCAAAATTGCAATACAAAAACTCCAATTCCAATCATTTAAAATAACATCCGATCCAAATAAATAATAATTTCCTATTGGCTTGAATCTAGGATATGCCTATTTAACTTAAATTTGATTTTTTTTTCTTCTTCTGCTTCACATTTTGATGGCTTCATCTCTATTTCTTTGTCAAGCGCACTAAGTTGATGAAGCTTTCTTGCTGGATGCTCTATTATATATCAAGCATTAGAAATTGTATTTGTATACGGGTAAAATCGAGCTTATGGTGCACCTCAACCTCCGACAAGATAAGCCAGGCTCGAGACATGGTAATGAGGGATCGAAATGGAGCCAAAAGTCCCATCGAGCCAGAATCCGGGGACACGACGCCTGCCCTAAAGAATATTGATGTCATGGTTCCGGAATTGGTCCTAGGCTCGAACGACTTTGAAGAACATCGTCGAACAATCAAGCATAGCCAACGGAAGGCCGAAATATCCGTGACCGTTCGGATATCATGGTGGGGATCTCGACACGTATCGATAAGGAACCGTCAGTCAGTTAATCAAAAATTTTTTACCTTTTATAGAGTTGTACCTAAAGTAGGACTCCCCTACTATATAAAGGGGGTCTGATAATTCATGAAGTACATTTAGACACACATTCCAAAGTAATATATTATTATTTTCTCTATTATTATCTCTTTATCTTGTTCATTAGTGCTGGCTATGGTGATCCCGGATCGAGGGTGGTCATTTCACTAAGGTTAGAACTATTCCTACTCGTGTGGTTTGAACTTATTCTATCTTTGTTTGTTCAACATTGACTTAACTGATCGTTTTGTATCAAATTAATCCACTTATCCTTAAAACAACTTACAAATTTAATTGTTATCCGATTTTAAAGGTAAATAATTTAGTGCCTGCTGTGGGGCTAAATATAATAGTGGCTATTTGATACAAACTTCTATAACACACCTTGTTTCTCTCTTGTTCTTTGGAGTGCCTTTGATTTTATGTTAAATTTTGAAATGTCGAACTCCCAGTCTGCCCCTCAAAACGTGAATGCTGAATCCGGCCACCATGGCGAGAACAACAATGTAGTGCCCGGTAACGAGGCGCCCCCGTCGACCTCAACGGAGTTCCAGTTGCGGACTCGATCGACGCTAACTCGCATGTGGCAATCAATGCAAATTTTCCTACCGATCTTGAGAACAGTATCCACAGGGAAGTCTGATTGGTTGCACAAAATACGCACTGTAGCGAAGATGATGGGATCCACTTGCGGGTGATCTTAGAAATATTACAGGCTCGACATGCAGCAATAGCCCAGCTCCAGAACCAAAGTCGCGCCCTGAGCAGAATTGAGCCCGAGCCATCTAGGGAAGTCACCCGCAGAAATAAATCGGTCACGGAAAGGCCGAATGAAAATGAATCGGGAACCACGAGATAATAACAATGCTTGACGAGATGACCAAATGGGTAGAATCGGGAGAGAAGAAAATCGAATCCAGTGTAAGAAAAGTGGAAACCTACAATTCCAAGGTCGATCAAATAGCAGGAGCCCCGACGATATTAAAAGGCCTGGATTCCAAGACGTTCGCTCATAAACATTTCCCTTCAAGCACAAATCCGAAGGCGATCCTTAAAAAGTTCTGCATGCCCTAGATTCTTAATTACAATGGAACGACTAACCCCAATGAGCACGTGACCTCCTACACATGCGCCATCAAAGGGAACGACTTTGAGGATGATGAGATTGAGTTTGTCCTGCTGAAAAAGTTCGGGAAAACTCTGTCAAAGGAAGCTATGATAAGGTATCACAACCTACCTCCTAATTTTATTGACTGGTTCTCTATGATTGAATATTCCTTTGTAAAAAGCACACGTCGGGGCTATCAAGGTCGAGACCAGAAAGTCAAACCTTTTCAAAGTGAAATAGAGGGACTGTGAGATGCTCAAAGAATTCATGTCCCGGTTTCCAATGGAACGGATGGACCTGCCTCTGGTCGTGGACTATTGGGCTGTTCAGGACTTCACCCTAGGACTGAATATTCGAAGCTTGTTGGCTTCACAACAGTTAAAACAAAATCTAGTAAAATATCCGGTTGTTATTTGGTCCAACGTGCATAACCGCTATTAATTGAAAAACAGGGTCGAAGATGATCAACTTAGAGCCCCTACCGGGTCCATTTAATTTTTCAGAGCCATCGACAGAGTCAAGAGAGACATTGATCGTGAACCAAGATCAAGCCGGGATCATTATCAACCGTATAATAGGTACCGAAGAGGTAACGGGTCCAGGAGAAACCTAGTGACAAGTGAGAGGAGGAGTGATCGAGGTCAAAACAACCAAGGGATCATGAGTAAAACCAGTTTTGACAGGTGCATCGGGCCTAAGGAAGCGCCAAGATTATCGAAGTACAACTTTAACGCCACCGCCATCGTATCTGCCATTAGACGCATCAAAGAGACCAAATGGCCTTGATCTCTACAGTCTGATCCAGCCGAATGGGATCCTAATATAATGTGAAAATATCATGGCACTCACGGCCATAAAACAGAGGATTGCATACAATTAAGAGAGGAGGTAGCATGTCTATTCAACAACGAACATCTCCGAGAGTTCCTGAGCGATCGATCCAAGAATCATTTCAGGAATAGAGGTGATAATAAATAGATCAAGCAGGAAGAACCTCAACATATCTTTAACATGATCATCGTTGGGGTCGGCGTTCCCCAGTAGCTGATGTTAAAGCGCACCAAAGTATCCATCACAAGTGAAAAATGGACTCGGGATTATGTGTCAGAAGGAACTTTATCTTTCAACAACGAAGATGCAAAATGGATCGTGCATCCCCACAACAATGTTGTGGTAATATCTGTACTCATAAATAAATATCGAGTTAGGAGAGTGTTAATTGATCTAGGTAGCTCAGCCAACATCATCAGATCGAGGTTCGTGGAACAACTCGGTGTATAAGATCAAATCGTGCATGCAAGTTCTAAATGTATTCAACATGGCATGTTAAACCACCAAAGGGGAGATAACATTACCGGTGAACGCTGTCGGGACCATCCAGGAAGCCAGCTTATATGCAATCAAAGGAGATATGAGGTACAATTCTCTGTTCGGGAGGTGATGGATCCACAACAAGAGGGCAGTACCCTCGACTCTGCACCAAGTGTTAACATTCCCAATGACGGGAGGGATTAAAATAATCTATGGAGAACAACCTGTTGTAAAGGAAATGTTCGCGGTCGAAGAGATGATCCCGATATCTGCACTTACGACAACAAAAATTTCGGGTTCGATCGTTGAGGAAAAAGACAAATAACAATTATCAACACCGGCCCTTACCCAATCGGAGAAGCAGGGTACCGACGAAGATGATGATTACGGGGTTCCCAGGTCCTTTATAGCCCTCGATGACTCAATTCCACCAAATCAACGATTGAAGAACTAGAACATGTCACATTGATCGAGAATTTTCCCGATCGAAAGGTACACCTGGGCACGGGGTTAAGTCCTAAGCTTAGGAAAAAACTCATTTAATTTCTTATAGCTAACATAGATTGTTTCGCTTTGTCCCACCTTGATATGACAGGGATCCTGCCAGAAATAACCACTCACTAGCAGAGCCTCGAATTGAAGTTTTATCCGGTCAAACAGAAAAGGAGACCTCAGTACGAAGTCAATCATGCATTCATCAAAGATGATTCGGGAGGTTAAATACCCAGATTGGTTAGCAAATGTAGTGGTAGTCCCTAAAAAAGAAAATAAATTAAGAATGTGCTTGGACTATAAATATTTGAATAAGGCATCCCCCAAGGACTCTTTCCCTCTGCCCAAGATCAATCGCATGATATATGTGACGACCGGCCATGAGATCCTCAGTTTTCTCGACACCTATTCCGGGTACAACCAAATTCCGATGGACCTGGGCGATCAGGAAAAAACTTTCTTCATCACTATGTACGGTACCTACTGCTATAATGTAATGCCATTCGGACTAAAAACTCCGATGCCACTTAGTAACGCCTAGTAAATCGGATATTCGAAGAACAAATAGGAAAATCAATTGATGTTTACATTGAATACATGTTAGTTAAGTCCTCGCGAGTAGAGGACCACTTAAAACATTTGGAGGAAACCTTCAACATATTGAAGAAGTAGAATATAAGGATGAACCCCGAGAAATGCGCGTTCAAAGTCGGGTTTAGGAAATTTCTTAAATTCATGGTATCCAACTAGGGGATCGAGATTAACCCTGATAAGATAAAGTCCATTAAAGACATAATTGTTGTGGACAATGTCAAAGTCGTTCAAAGGTTAACCGGTCGCATAGCCGCCTTGGGTCGGTTCATCTTGAGATCCTCTGATAAGAGCCATCGGTTCTTTTCACTGTTGAAGAAAAAGAATAACCTCTCATGGGCCTCGGAGTGCCAACAAGCCTTGGAGGAACTCAAGCAATATCTCTCAATCCCATCTCTGCTTCATACTCCGAAGACAGACGAATAATTGTACATGTACTTAGTTGTATCCGAAGTAGCGGTAAGTGGATTCCTGCTCCGCGAAGAGGAATGTATGCAATTTCCAATATATTATGTTAGCAGGACTCTGGACAAGGCCAAAACTAGGTATCCTCGCCTATAAATATTGGCTCTTACTTTTCTAAGCGCCTCTAGAAAGCTAAAATCGTACTTTCAATGCCACCCCATTGTGTTGTAACTACTTAGCTATTGAGAAACATAATCCATAAACCTGAGCTCTGGAGACGATTGGCCAAATGGGCCGTTGAGATCAGCGGGCACGATAACGAATAGCGGCCCCGGACTGCCATCAAGTCTCAACGTTTGGCAGAATTCATGGCCGACTTTACACCGGCCCTAATACTTGAGGTCAAAAGAGAGTTGTTGTTGAACTCGGGTACTTCTTCGGGAATCTAGACTCTTTTCACGTATGGATCCTCGAACGCAAAATGGTCCGAACTTGGAATTGTATTGAAGCCACCAACAGGTAATGTAGTTAGAAAATCTATTAGGGTTGTAATATTTACTGACAACGAGGCCGAGTATGATTCCATGATTGCAGGTCTCGAACTGGCCAAAAGCTTGGGGCAGAGGAGATCGAAGCTATATGCGACTCTCTAATTGTGGTGAACAAAGTTAATGGGATGTTCGAAGTCAGAGAGGAACGAATAAAAAGATACCTGGATAAACTGCAGGTAACGTTACATCGGTTCAAGGAGTGGACTCTACAACATGTACCTTGGGATCAAAATAGTGAGGCCGATGCTCGGGGTCAGTCGTACAACTTATGAGATAGGTAGTGGAAGAAGGTCACGCTGAGATAAACTCAACAAGCCTAACTTGGGAATGGAGAAATAAATATATAGTTTATGTGAAGATCGGAAAATTTCCCTCGGATCCTAAGGAATCAAGGACTCTACGTACCAAGGTGGCCCGATTCAGCTTGTCCGAAGATGGTACCCTGTTCCGGAGAACGTTCGATGGCCCACTCGCCATATGTCTAGGACAAGGAGACACTGGGTATGTTCTGAGGGAAGTCCACGAAGGCACTTGTGGAAATCATTCGAGCGCCGAATCATTAGTTCAGAAAATAAGCAGAGCCGACTACTACTGGAACAATATGGAAAAGGGCGCGAAGGAGTTCGTACGAGAATGCGACGGATGTCAAAGGCATGCTCCGATGATTCTTCAGCCCGTGGAGCTTCTACATTCGGTCTTGTTACCCTGACCGTTCATGAAATGGGGGATGGACATCATCGGTCCCCTTCAATGGGCACCCAGTAAGGCTCAATTTATATTGTTTATGGCTGACTATTTTTCTAAATGGGTGCAAGCCCATGCGTTTGAGAAAGTCAGGGAGAAGGAAGTCATTGATTTCATATGGGACCACATAATATGCCGGTTCAAATTGTCAGCCTAGATCGTGTGAGACAATGGGAAGCAATTCATTGGCAGCAAAGTAAAAAAGTTTTTTGAAGACCATAAGATCCAAAGGATACCCTCAACACCCTATCACCCTAGTGGGAATGGGAAAGCGGAGTCCACGAACAAACCATACTCCAAAAACCTCAGAAAGAGATTGACCGATGCCAAAGGAAAATGAAAAGAAATCTTGCCCAAAGACCTATGGGCATACTGTACGACCTCGAATTCCAGCACCGGGACCACCTCGTTCTCGGTAGTATACGATGACGAAGCTCTAATACCGATCGAAGTGGGAGATTTCAGTTTCAGGTTCCGATATGCGACCAAAGAGTCATACGATGAGGCCATGAATAAAAACCTGGAACTTTTAGATGAAAGGCGAGAAGCCACCCTCGTCTGGTTGGCCGCACAAAAATAATGGATCGAGAGGTATTACAATCGAAGAGCCAATCTTTGACTGTTCAATGTCTAGGACTTGGTGAAGGTCACACTAAGCACCTAGAACCCGAACGAAGGGAAGCTAGGGCCGAGCTGGGAAGGTTCATACAAACTCGGAGCAATAAACAGTGAGTGGCTACTGAACAACTAGAACATAGCCCACTTGAAACGATACTACTGCTAAGATACGACCCCATTCATTTTTGTAATTTACAATTTGGACTAACACTTACAGGTAACCGTAAGGGAATGATATAATTTTTAGGCCTGAAGCACGCGTTGCACTATTTTTCCCTTGAACCAATTTTGTCCCAAATGGTTTTTCCGGCAAGGTTTTTAACGAGGCAACAATAGATCGTGCTAATTTAGAATCGAAGATCAGTTATGAACATGTATCAAGGATCACATTAACAGTATTCGAGGCTTTTGTATGATCAGCCTCGAACACTAGGCAACATCACCCTCAGATAATGATTTTAGTAAGGAAAGAAGCTTTAAGCTCGAATAGTCTAGGCTCGGTCGATAGGATTTACTGTAAGGGTTGTTTACCGTGAAAATGGTAATTACACTTATATCTGATTTTGCCATTCTAAAAATACGTGATTTATTCTAATACTAGTTGTTTAGGCAATAGATGCTAAGTGAGAGTTAAGAAAAAGAGTTAAGAGCTAGGGATAACAGAGTTATGCAAACCAAGCGGTTATGAGACGGGGTATCGAGCTTGGTCAAAATAGGGCCTCGAGGTCGAGCTCGAGGGTTTAACAGTGAGCGGTCGATGAGAATATAATAGTATTGAAGGCCTCGAAGATGACCACTTTATGATCAATAATGAACAATAAATGAAGAACAATTTAATGAACAAAGTAAATGAAAGGCAATAAATTAATGGAACAATTGTACAGAATGTTCTTGTTCTTGTATTGAACACCATGTGTGTTACAAAATGACAAGGGTCCCCTTTATATAGGAGGGGAAATCTCAACATAGTACATGTGTAATTATTACAAAGATAAACAGCTGGTACATCCATTTAATGTCACAGTACAGACTTGTACTATTCTTGCAGACTTGTTCAACCTTAACCACATGTCTTTTGGGTGTTTCCCGCTTTTCTATGATGGTCTACGATTTATACCGCTCCGAGGTCGAGTATGGGGGATCCACTATATTCTTTCTCGGGGTCGAACCTCGAACTGTGCGTCGAGCCCTCTGAAGACGGGCTACAGAATGCTATAGTGATCATAAGATCGGACTCTCCAATTTTAGCCGTATACAAATAGTCCCCATGTTTCTTAGGATGAAGTGATAAGAAATGGTCTTGAATTCTTGCCTCTTCGATATCCCTATTATGACGTCAGCCTCATCAGAACATTAAATGACGCGACAGAAAGGCTACGTAGAGGTCACTGTCAGCACGATTCTCGAGAATCCCACAAACCGCTATTGGCTCGACCTTTCCGCTTCAAACATGCCCAAATGGCTTCTATAAATACTTCAATCGTTTTCCTTTTCACAATTTTACAACATCTTCAAGTCTCCAAATTTTTACTAACTATCTTCTACTTTCACCCTCTTCTTGCGCTTTCTTCTTCATCTTCTTTATTTAAAACTCAGTAATAATTATGGCAAAAACTTCCAAAACGGCTCCTCAAAAGGAGGGAGTCACTTCTTTATCACGCCCGTCTAAGGGAAAATCAAGAACTCCTCCTAGCATCGAATAGTTCATCACCCGGTCCCTTCGACACCATCTCCGATTTTACCATTGAAAAACCCCCTTCTACACCGGGCTGATGCGAGCCCATGTCTCGGTATATAAGTGTAGTAACCAATATAGAGAGGGTAAAACTAGATTTCCGTTTGGGGGAGGCGGCGCAAGTATATATCCCCACAGCTGAAGAAAGAATAATCATACGTAAAGCTGGCTTTCTCAGTGTATATGCACACCCCTTAACTTTAGGCCCCGTAGATTCTTCTTCTCCACTAATAGAACCGGTGATTCTTGACTTCTGTCATCAATACTGAGTGACGCTCGCTGAGATTTATCCTTCTTTATGGAGGATTGTATATATGATTCGATACATTTCCAACATGGTCGAGGGAATGACTTTCACCCTTGATCACTTGATCAGACTGTATAGCCCTCGTCTCTTCCGAGGGGGTTTAATTAAATTGCACCGTCGATCTGCCAAGGTGTTCTTCACCTGCATCGAAGAGGATAAAGATCGGGGATGGATGAGCTGATTTGTTAGAGTCAGAACCTCGGACATCATCCCTGCTGATAGAATTCCATTCCCGGAGGACATCATCCCACATCGAGTATGTTTTACCACCACTTTTTCTTCCTCCGATCTGATCTCCTTCTCTTTTGATTGATTTTCTTTTCATTGTGTAGCCACCGTTTGGTTCCCCGGTGCGGTCCAGGACCTTCCGGTGTGCTCTTATTGTTTTCATTTCCTCATTCTTTGTAAGTATTCTCTATGGTATTAGTTGGATACATCATGCCTGTGCAGGCCTTGGGGAAGGCGTGTCGATGAGACCGCCTCCTCCTGGTGAGGAAGAGGCTTCGAAGGCCGTCATGGATAAGAAAAGGAAGAGGGAGACATCGGCAGCGTCTCTGAAACCCAAGAAAGCAAAGGCTCGGAAGCCCAAGACCGACACTACGGTCCTTACCTCGATGGCCGCTGAGAGCCTTAGGGCTGAGGAAGAAGATGATGATACCTGCCCTTTGTTACAAAGGGTAAAACGAATCATTGACGCTTTGAAAGTTTCTAGGTGGGCGACTGCTGATTTGGAGGTGGCCGATGCGGGCCTGCCTCAAGTTGAGGAGACCCTCAAGGAGGGTTTGAGCGCATTCCCCAAGCCGCACGTCAGAAGTGTCACAATCCGTGTTGGTGAGCTTGGAGGGCCTGTTCTGAAATTTTTCGGGGCCGAGAGGAAGCCCCGATGGAGGTTGACGCTGCA
The DNA here is from genome assembly GCA_005239525.1 of Nicotiana knightiana. NCBI lineage: Eukaryota > Viridiplantae > Streptophyta > Magnoliopsida > Solanales > Solanaceae > Nicotiana > Nicotiana knightiana. Next base: position 26,069 of record MDKJ01036441.1, read on the forward strand.
GGCGAGTTTCAATCGGGCCCATCATTCTCCCTAGGAGAGATACGAGATGCTCAGGATAGGAATGCACCCGGCTTAGGGACCTCACGGGAAGAGGATGATGCATTCAGAGATTACTTTGAAGGCGTCGAGGAGGAGACCGATACCGATGCCCCCGTTGCTCCGAGAGGCTTCAAAAGCAGGTGACCTTCTTGATATAATATTCTATGCTTCGAATTTCTACTCTTGTTTTTCTAACTTTCTCCCTTTGTACTCTAGGTCAAGAAGCTGTATGACCAAGCCTTCTCCAAATTTCAAGATGAGTTAACTCACCGTGGAGAGGAGATTGAGAAGCTTACATCAGATTTGATTGAGTTGGAGGCTCTATGCGCCCGAAAAGAGGAGGAGTTGATCAACCTCCGGGCAGGCTCGGAGAGGGCGCTCAAAGAGAGGGTCGACTTCATCGAGCAGGTACTATGGTACCCATAATCTTATCTTTTATTGCCATACTTGGTGTTGATTAGCTTATTTTCTGCATCTTTCAGATTAGGCGAAAGGATGCCCTAGTGGGGCAACTCCGAGAGGATGTTGTGGCCAAGGACGCTGAAATCCTTGAGCTGGCGCGGCTGAATGATGCCGTGGCTTCGGAGAGGGACATGCTTCAGGAGAAGCTATCCTCGATTCAATACCTTCTTTTAGGTGCTCAGGAGGAGGCTGCTGCATTATCTGCGTTAGTTTGGCCGGAGCCTTATGACGGTGGTCATTGTATTTTGGCCGTAGCCTTTTAGTCCCCGAGTGAGATAGCCTCGGCGTCTATACCGAGGGTATGCCTTTGTAGGGGTTTTACAAATTTGGTAAATAGCCTTGACTTTGATATCGGTATTATGACTTTTTAAGGTCTTACAAATTTGTACATGCCTTGCTTGAGGTCTTACAGTTTTGACATTGCCTCGTGCAGGTCTTACGATTCATGCCTTGCTCGAGGTCTTACAGTTTTTATATTGCCTCATGAAGGGCTTTGATAAACTTGATGTTGCCTCCTGGAGGGCTTAATATTGGTATTGCCTCGTGGAGGGCTTACACTGTTGATATTGTCTCGTGGAGGGCTTATATTGTTGATATTGTCTCGTGGAAGGCTTATATTGTTGGTGTTGCCTCATGGAGGGCTTACATTGGTGCCTCATGGAGGGCTTATGAGCTCGAATTTTCCAGCCCTGAGGTCTTACGGCTTCGAGTTTTTGATGGCTCGATGGGGTGACTGTCGATGATAGTCCCCGGGACATTGAAGTTTTTTTGGCTTTGGAGCCATTCCTTGTAAAAATAGCAAACATTTTTTATGTTGCCTCATTGAGGTCTTATATTGTTGATATTGCCTCGTGGAGGGCTTACATTGGTGATATTTCCTCATGGAGGGCTTATGTTGTTGATATTTCCTCGTGGAGGGCTTACATTGGTGATATTGCCTCATGGGGGGCTTACATTGGTACCTCATGGAGGGCTTATGAGCTCAAAATTGTCGGCATGAGGTCTTACGACTTTGAGTTAGATAGCTTGATGAGCCGACTGTCGAGGACAGTCCCTGAGTCAGGGTTATATTGAGGCCTCATGGAGGGCTTATGAGCTCGAAGTTGCCAGTCCTGAGGTCTTACGGCTTCGAGTTTTTGATGGCTCGATGGGCTGACCGTCGATGATAGTCCCCGGGACATAGAAAGTTTTTGATATTGCCTCGTGGAGGGCTTACATTGATGATATTGCCTCATGGAGGGCTTATATTGTTGATATTGCCTCGTGGAGGGCTTATATTGTTGATGTTGCCTCATGGGGGGCTTACATTGGTGCCTCATGGAGGGCTTATGAGCTCGAATTTGCCGGCTCTGAGGTCTTACGGCTTCGATTTTTCGGTGTCAGTCCCCGAGTGTTCGGGAAATTTCTGGCCCTGGGGCCATTTCTTGTGAAAATAGCAAACTTCTTTGACGCGTAAAGTGTTTTGGTGATAAAAGGTTCTCATTCTATTACTTGGTACAAGTACACATTTTTTCCCCATTGAGGGTTCGAGTACTCTATGTGGACACGGTTCATTCGACCGTTTGGTCCTATACATCATTCTCCTGTCGAGACCCTCTTTGGCATATTTTAGTCTCTTCGAGGAGGTGATCTCACGGGGGGATGCCCCTCAGTATTTGAGGTTGATTGAAGAGAAGTCTTGAATACTTGTTGAGTTCTCCTTAGGTAGCATATAGATGTTGCCTCATTAAAAACTTCTTCAGTAAAACCCATTTGGGATAAAACCCGACGTGAGGGAAAAAGAGCGCAATGCATGATTTAAAACCTAAGGCCTTCGAGCTGGAGGGTGCTTCGATTCCTTTCAATCAAACACCTACACATAGGTTAGTGTAAAATGTGAAAGAAAGAGGGAGAGGATTGTACCTTAGCTGTGGTGGCGTTCAATCCTCGATATGCTTCGGTTATTCACTCCGAGGACACGGCATGGTCATTTATTCGTTCATCCGAGGTGTAGTTTGTGATTGCTACTCGGTTGTTTTCTTGTTTTGTGGATCCTTCGATATAGAAGGTGTCGGTGTTGGTGCCATATAGTGTACTGCGAACATTTGTTTTGCTGCGTGCCGCTCTTCATACATTGTTTTTACTCCATACTTCGTAGGAAACTTCATCATTTGATGAAGGGTTGACGACATAGCCCTCATACTGTGAATCCATGGCGTCCCAAGCAATGCATTGTATCTCATGTCACCTTCGATGACATGAAACTTGGTATTTTGAATTGTACCGGCCACGTTGACTGGGAGGATGATTTCCCCATTTTTTTGTCTCGCTCTCCATGTTGAATCTGGTGAGGACTCGAGAGGCGGGCACTATTTGGTCGAGCAATCTGAGTTGCTCTACCACCGTCAACTAATTATGTTGCCCGAGCTACCTGGATCCACGAGCACACGTTTAATTTGAAATTTATTCAAAATAAAAAATTACCAGTGTGTTATTATGAGGTTGAGACAAGGTCTCGATGTCCACTTCGCTGAATGAAAGAGCGTCTTCAGGTATGTAGCTCTGAGTTCTCTATTCCCTGGTGATGGATACTTTTGTTTACTTGAAAATGGGTCCCTAAGGGACGTCGAATCTACCAATAATCATGTGGATGATGTACCGTGGTTCTTCTGTTTCATTTTTCCTGTTCGCCTCTCTTTTCCGAAATTGGTTTTTAGCTCGGTCGCTGAGGAACTCTCGAAGGTACCCTTTTCTAATCAGTCGGGCCACCTCTTCTCGAAGCTATCTGCAATCCTCGATCCTATGACCATGGGTACCGTGATATTCACATATCAAGTTAGGGTACCTTTGTGAAGGATCTGATATTACGGGTCTTGGCCATCTGGTGTCCTTGATTTTACCTATGGCCGATACGATGTTTGAAACATCAATGTTGAAGTTGTACTCAGATAGCCAGGGTGCCTCTACCGACCATGTATGCCTGTCGAACCCTACTTTGCTCACGGGTCTCCGAGGGTTCTAGACTCGATCCATCCTTTGGTCACTTCGATCTATGTTACGCCTCAGGATGTTTCTCCGATTTTCTATATACAGTTGATACCTTTCTTTGCTTGGCCTCGGCTCTCTTTCTAGAAGCCTCGATTCCTTTGCTATGAGCCTGCGGGATACACCGAGCCCGAGGGGGCTTCCAATTGGTCATCCTCGACTCTGATCTTTGACTAATACCTGTAGTGTACATCCGCCCAAACTATGGCGGGATACACGATTAAGTTTTATTTCAACTGCTTTGAAGCTATCGAGCTTCGTTTGTTCGATCCTCTTTTTGAGTTCCTCGAGCATCTTCATAATAGCGGTATCGGCTGCTGACCCATGATTGCTCGACCTTTCTGGTGCCTATTCGACTCGAGGAGTCTTTTATGATGGTGTTGTGCTTGGAGTTCTTTGATGGCTTTGTGGCTGAGCAATAGCCACTTGTTGTGCTTGCAACATCTCAAAAATGACATGAAGGCTAACTTCCATTTCCCTTTGAGCAGGGTCTCTCTGCGCTTCATGCTGACCTCCTTCGTGCACACTTCCATCTGTATGAGAGCTTACATCAACATGTTGAGCGTCGCGTGAGCCTTCATCAATGGGAATTTGCACCGGTGCCCCTTAAGGGTTTTGCGCTGGTACACCAGCACCTGAAGCAGCTGCGTCGTTTTCTCCATGATCCTCAGGACCGTTGTTTTCATGTGCATTCACTGAGTTAGACATTTCTGACCTGAAATTGATGATTCTTGGACAAGAAAAAGTGTAAAAATAACTTGTGTTTCTATAAAACCAGCACTAAAACAATCACTATTATTTTTAGCAGCCCGGTGAGCGCCAAATTGTTTATCGTGAAAATGGTAATTATAATTATATTTGATTTTGTGGTTCTAAAAATACGTGATTTGTTCTAATACTAGTTATTTAGGCAATAGATGCTAAGTGAGAGTTAGGAAAATGAGATAAGAGCTAGGGGTAACAGAGTTATGCAAACCAAGCGGTTATGAGACGGGGTCTCGTGTTTGGTCGAAATAGGGCCTCGAGGTTGAACTCGAGGGTTTAACAGAGAGCGGTCGATGAGGATACAACAGTAATGAAGGCCTCGAAGATGACCTCTTTATGATCAATAATGAACAATAAATGAAGAACAATTTAATGAACACAGTAAATGAAAGGCAATAAATTAATGAAACAATTGTAGAGAATGTTCTTGTTCTTGTATTGAATACCATGTGTGTTACAAAATGACAAGGGTCCCATGTATATAGGAGGGGGAATACCAACATAGTACATGTGTAATTATTACAAATATAAACAGCTGGTACATCCATTTAGTGCCACGGTACCGACTTGTACTATTCTTGCAGACTTGGTCAGCCTTAACCACGTGCCTTTTGGGAATTTCCCGCTTTTCCATGATGGTCTCCGATTTATACCTCTCCGAGGTCGAGTGTGGGGGATCCTCGATATGCTTCCTCGGTGTCGAACCTCGAACTGTGCCTCGAGCCCTTTGAAAACGGGCTGTGGAATGCTATAGTGATCATAAAATCAGACTCTCTGATTTTAGCCGTATACAAGGGCCAAACACTAAAACGAACCGTGCCTACATAGAATTCCCGAGCCCTGACACAAAGCTTGTACACATGTGAAACCTTGTATATTATGCACATAAATGAAAGGATGTTTCTACTTTGCGGATAAATGTCCCTTAAATTTTTTTCATTCTCACATTTGATCCCCTAAACATCGAGCCCAAGGGCCACCTCATTCGGGGAATGTCGTCTAAGGCAGGTTTAGACGGCCCGTGATAACAAAGCTCGCGGGCGTGAAGCCTATTAGGCAGTTCCCAAACTTTAAAGGCTACTACCATTCCCATTTGGGGACAATTGTCTTGGGTAAGATCGGATTACTCGGGGTAACATGCCCATTGGAAAACCCCTGGACTAGAAATGCTACGGTCATCCTAGAATGGCTCAGAGATTTCCGAGACCCGTAACCAAAACATAAGGCCTTCAAAATTTCTAAACCGGTTCAAAAGTCTACCCTCGAAAAATTGTAATCTAAAATATTCTATGTACTTTGGGGAAAACTACCAATCATACCGAGCCCCCATGAGTCTTAAGTAAAATAATATCAAGAACAAGGCTTGTTCGAACCTCCGAACAAGTTATAATTATTATATGCTAAGGCATTCGATATCTTTACAATCATAAAGAAAAGAGCGAAAGTAAACAAGCTTAAAAACTGTCGAAGGGAAAAAGAGCCTTATATATGAAAAGATCTTTACAAAGGAAAAACGGCCTCAACAAAAATTACAAAAGTGTGAAAACAAAGAAAGTCTACAAGGAACTTAAATAGCCTAGTCTTCGTCGGAGCCCGCCTCATCACCGAGACCTTCGGGGCTTTCTCCGCCCCCAGATCCGCCCGAACCCTCAGAGTCTTCTTCGTCCTTGGGATAAGCCAATTTCTTGGCCTCAGCCTCGAGTCCCTTAGAATTTTTTATCTCGCCCGATCAAAACCCCGAGCATGAACCTCCTCGAGGGCCTCCCTTCGAGACTGCCACTTAACATATTCGACTATGTCTTTCAGGCGGTCATGGGATGCCTCGACATTAGCTTTATACTGGTGATGTGTGGCTAGAATTCGTGATTTTAAGCATTATATACCTCGCATTTTATGTGCTT
>ML429631.1:0-13849 GCA_005239525.1 Nicotiana knightiana
TTCTATTCCAACCGGGAAACACTTAAACTCGTCAAAACTCGGAATTGACTGAACTTGGGACCTCGGGCGTTTGGGCTCAAAGACCCCCTTAAGGCCAGGGCAGGCCTGGCGTTTGGGCTCTAACGCCCCCCTAACGCTAGGGGCTGCCTGCATTTAGGGGCCAAACGCCCCCCTAACGCCAGGGGCTGCCTGGCTTTAGGGGCCAAACGCCCGGCTATCGCCAGGGTGTTTCCTCCTCGACCCTTAAGCGTATTTTCGACGTATTTGCATCCCTTTAACTCCGTTTCCATCTCCACTTCACCTACACATGAAATAAACTCCATTAAGCACATAAAAAGTGTGTTTTTATCATTAACGCACATAAAATGTAAGGCATATAACATATTAAACCATGAATTCTAGCCTCGCATCACCTTCTTCGTCTTTAATAATTTTCAATCCTTGATTAAGATAAGAATCAAGTTCACCATCAATAGAGGAGTCAAAACTTGTTATATCATCCATATCTTCAAATAGAACTTCTACTCTAGACTTAGAAGTAGAAGGAGCAGTTTCACCGCATGTTATTTTCATAGATTTATATTAAACCATGAATTCTAGCCTCGCATCACCTTCTTCGTCTTTAATAATTTTCAATCCTTGATTAAGATAAGAATCAAGTTCACCATCAATAGAGGAGTCAAAACTTGTTATATCATCCATATCTTCAAATAGAACTTCTACTCTAGACTTAGAAGTAGAAGGAGCAGTTTCACCGCATGTTGTTTTCATAGATTTATATTTATCAAATATTGATCTAGCATAAGAATATATGTTAGCTTGACAGTGTTCGAGAGATGGTTGTTCATTTTCTTGAATTGCTAAATTCTCATAAATTTTACGAACAAGTCCTTTTGCACCTCTTAATTTTAAAGATGGGTTACGCATAGTAGAAATTAAATAAACTTGGAGAATAGGAAAAAAATACTTTTTAAATTTTATAATTATTTCATTAATGGTCGGTGCATAAGTTGAATTTGTTTTATACTTACCAAATACAATAGAAATTCCACAAACATACCATAATATTTGTATAACAGTAGGATAATATATACCAGAAAATTAATTTGTAGCATAATAAAAAATTTCTAAGAATTTAGTAAGCTCTTTGATTTGCTCCCAATCAGAATCAACAATTTGATTAGTGGGGATACCATTATGCATATTAAATACCTTTTGTATAGGCATCTGGTAATCATAAGCAACTTTCAGCATTTCATAAGTAGAATTCCACCTAGTACAAACATCTTTTGGAACTTAGGTTAGCACTAGCATATTGTTGAGCAAATTCACGAAGTCTACTCGCTTTATTAGCACGAAAAATATAGTTGCAAGAATGTTGTACTTCACTCCACGCATCAAAAAATAAATTAATACCATCTTTTACAACCAAGTTAAAAATATGGCATGCACATCTAACATAAAAAAAATTCTGGATTAATTGGACAAAGTCTAGTTCTTAAGCTAGTTGCTCCAGTTGTATTAGCAGAAGCATTATCTAAGGTGGTAGTTAAAACTTTATCAATGAGTTCATAAAAATCAAGTATTTGTAGAACAGAAGTTGCAATATATGCTCCAGTGTATTTTGAATCAATAAATTTATAACCAAATAATACATTTTTGCATGTTTAGTGATGATCTACCCAATGACATGTAACAGTTAAATAATCACAATCATTAGGACTACGACATATATCAGATGTGATAGACACTTTACAATCTAAGTGAAAAATACACAACGAATATATTGAAGATATTCGGTTTAAAATTTAAAAATATCATTTCTAATCGTGGTCTTAGGAAACCTTGAAAAGCAAGATTATAAGTTTCATGTATATAATGCACAAAAGCAGGGTGAGAAGGAAAAGTAAAAGGTAAGCCACAGACAACCACCATTTTGGCTAAGTTCTCACGATCTCTATCTTTGTTATAGGGGCGTAAAATAGTACCAAAATCATGGTCAAGTTGTTGTAAAAAATTAGAACCTCCGCCAGATCCACTAGGAGTGCCAGTAGCGGTGTCACGACCCAAAACTAACCCTCTCGTAATGGCGCCTATCGTGATACTAGGAAAACCGACACATTACCAAAAGAAAACAATATTTTCATTTCAAAGATAATTTCAAAGCTATTTAATAATAAACCTTCATAAAGAAGTTCAAATCAAAACGAAAGTGTGGAAAAGAAAAGCCCGACATTGGGGTGTCACCAGTCATGAGCATCTACTATAATTTATTTGACAATATCAAGACTAAGATAGTCTGGAAAGTAGCTAAAAACAACTAAAGGAAGATAAGAGGGAGAAGAGCAGGACTGCGATCGCGGACAACTACCTTGATATCTCCGAGAAAAAGTCTGCAACTGGATCTACACACAAGGTGAAGGGAGTAACGTGAGTACGCCAACTCAGTAAGTAACAATAGTAAATAAAGATTGAGAATTAGTGGCGAGTAATAATGCAAGTAAAGTTCATATCACAAAACTCAGTAGGATACAACATGCTTTTAAAACCAGCGTTTGAATCAAATCTACTCATTTAAATCCAGTTCCAGTGAAATCATTTAAAGATATCTTCCAACGGTTTCAAACAAAGGCTCAATGCAAAGGCGAGCAAAAATGATAAAAACATAATCAACCCCTCGGGCAAAACATCACTCATATACAGCACCTCGGGCAAACCTCACAATCACTCGTATACAGCCCCTCGGGCAAACCTCACCATTGCTCATGCCTTCCGGTCACTCAGCACGCGGCACTCGCACTCGCACTGAATAGGTACCTGCACTCACTGGGGGTGTGTACAGACTCCGGAGGGGATCCTTCAGCCCAAGCGCTATATCAAGCCAAATCATGGCATAAATCAATGAGGCCTTCGGCCTATATCAAACATATTGTGGCGTGCATCCCGATCCTAAAATATCCTCATAAATTAGGCCCTCTGCCTCACTCAATCATAAATCTCTCCAGCCTCTCGGGCTCTCAAGAATCAAAGTATTCGGCCAAAAAACATTTACATGATGCATCAAAATAGATTAAAAGAGGTTGAGCTATGCAGTAAATATGTATAACATGACTGAGTATAGATTTTTCAATCAAAACAATGAGAGGATAGCAAGAAAAAACCTCTAAGGGTCCAAACAACACTGGCATAATGCCTAAACATGGCATCTAACCCAAATTACAGAAATTCTTTCTAAAACACATAAGTATAGTATAGTTTCAACAAAATATTCAACTTTACAGTTGACACGGGACGGACCAAGTCATAATCCCCAACGGTGAATAACTACACGCCCGTCACCTAGCATGTGTGTCACCTCAAAATAGTCACATGACACAAGTCCGAGGTTTCATACCCTCAGGACTAGATTTACAATCGTTACTTACCTCAAACCGATCAAATTCCTACTTCGTGATGCTCTTGCCCCTCGATTAGGCCTCCAAATGCTCCGAATCTATTCACAATCAGTACAATACCATCAATTTATGCTAAAGGAATGAATTCCACAAGAACAACTATCAAATTAGACCCCAAACCCGAAAGCGCCTCAAACCCAGCCCCCAGACCCACGTCTCGAAATCCGACAAAAATTACAAACTAGAAAGTTCATTCATTCACGAGTCCATACTTACAAAATTTATCACAATCCGACACCGTTTGATCCCTCAAATCCTCCCATCAAACTCTCCAAAATCTCATGCCCTAACCCCTCATTTCACTCATAATTTCCACTAATTAAATGATTAAACAACAGAAAATCACCATAAATACGAGTATTAGGGCTCAAGCAACCTAACTCACTGAAAACCCCTTGAATCTCTCTTCAAATCACTCCCAAACGCTCCAAAACCGACTTGAAAATGGTGGAAATGGACCAAAATTTGCGAAATGTTCCTTTTATACTTTCTGCTCAGGGCTTTCACACCTGCGGCCAAATATCTGCTCCAGCAGAACCGCACCTGCCGTCAAATCTTCGCACCTACGAGAACCACTTAAGTCCTCAAATTCCGCACATGCGCCCCAGGTTCCGCACCTGCAGGCGCACACCTGCGCTCATACTTCCACTTCTGCGGAACTGGCCATTCTTTTCCTTTCTGCATCTGCGCTCAAGGCCTCGCACCTGCGGTCCCGCAGATACGGCCAATCCTTCGCACCTGCGTTACCAGCCTTGGCCTTCCATTTCCGCATCTGCGGCTACTCCAACGCACCTGCGGCTCCCCATCTGCAGGTACAAAAAACACCAGCAGCCTCAAAAATTAACAGAATCAACTATCTCCCAAAGTCCAAAATCGATCTGACAACCACTCGAAACTCAACCGAGGCCCTTGGGACCTCAACCAATTATACCAAAAAATCATATATCAATATACGAACTTATTCGAACCTTCGTAACAGCCAAAACAACATCAAAATACCAAATTACCTCCAATTCAAGCCTAAGAACTCCTAAACTTTCAAATTCTGCAAACGATGTCGAAACCAACCAAATCATGTCTGAATGACCTCGAATTTTACACACATGTCACAAATGACACTATGAACCTATTCCAACTTCCGGAATTCCATTCCGACCCCGATATCAAATCTTTCACTGCCGACCAAAATCGCCAAATTTTCAAATTTCGCCAATTCAAGCCTAATTCTACCACAGACCTCCAAATCACATTTCGGACGCGCTCTTAAATCCAAAATCACCTAATGGATCTAACTGAACCCTAAAAATTCAAATCCGATACCGTTTACACGTAAGTCAACATCCGGTTGACTTTTCCAACTTAAGCTTCCTAATAAGAGACTAAGTGTCTCATTCCACTCTGAAACCACTCCGGACCTAAACCAACCAACACGATACGATAAAATACAGCTGAAGAACACAAAAGGAAGCATAAATGAGGAAAATGGGGCTATAACTCACAAAACGACCGATCGGGTCGTTAAAACCGGTGCTAGTATCTGGTATTTGTCCTGCTTCTATTTTAGCTTGTATCCATAAAGATTTGTGGTCCCTAGCTAAGTGCCTAGTTAAACCCCCCATCCCACCACTTTTGGTGTGTGAAAATCGTTGCTAACATATTTCAATGTAGCATGTTGATTGACTTTATCATGTTTAAAAAATTTCCATACAAGTAATATTTTGGGACGTTCACCCTTAGGCTTACCCCTTACAGGAGGTACAGGGGTAAAGCTCCAGACCGAGATTGACTCTGATTTGGAGCTTGTCTTGAGGGACTAGTGGGTGTTTCATCTAATTCTTCTTCCTCATTTTCCTCATCATAATTTTCTTCATCCTCAATAAAAATATTTTGTCTTTGTAAAGTTTCATGATCTAGTTGTTCTCCGAAATTAATATTATAACATGCGGAGGGTTGAAAAAATAAAGTTTCATCAACATAAGTCATTTCATCTATATGTTTCTAATTCTAGGAGAATGGTTAGGATTAGGAATACTACTACTTTTACCTTTACTATTTTTTTAAATATGCCAAATACATCTTTAGGTACCATAATTTAAATACAAAATTAAAGTAAAAAGGTTAACACAAAAATTAAACATACAAATGAAATACGAAAATAGAACACGTAAAGTAAACACAAAAATTAAGCACTAAAATGATATGCAAAAATTATATATTAAAATTAGGAGATGGAACAAGTGCACGCGTGATTAAATATTGAAACTTGAAGATATTTCCCAAAATATTGCTCCAAATACTTGACAAATTAATTTGAAGCTTGAAAGTTGCTCCAAAAATTACCCAAATACTTGAAACATATCACTTGATTGTGAGAAAATTGAGAGAATAATATAGATAGAATGTAAGAGATTTGAGAGAGAATGATTGATTTTTGTGAGAAAAAATGAAGAAGGATGGGGGTATTTATAGTAAAACATAGGGCCAAAGTATAATTTAATAAACTTAGGAGTTATCTTAAAATTTGGGAGGGGGGAGGGGGCAAATATGACCCTTTTTTGGCCATTGGGAACGGTTATTTTTGCAATTGAAGTCGTTGCCCAACAGCTATAATTCAAAAAAATTTAAAAAAAGACGCGACACGGGATAAATGGGACGAAATGGCCATCCCGTCCCATGTGTCCTATTTAACATGGGCCCATCCCGTTTAGAATTAAGTGGGACATGACCGGGACGGGATCGGACCAGACCGGGATGGCCCGTCCCGTTGGACAGTCATAGTTTGGAATTACGTATCGTAATTATGCCACAAAAACCGTATTCATAACTGCGACGATTCATTTAATAACACGCCTAAAGCAACTACGAATGTTCAAGAGTTGATTGATTACTAAGTTTAAGATTAATTGTTAAGTCCTAGTGTTATAGGATTTAATGTGGTAAAGTATATACCAAATTGATGCATGTGATCCTGTGAAGCGTTAAAACTTATTTGAAGTTATGTACTGTAGCATTTGAAAGAAGATTCTTCACAAGTAAACTAGATTTGCTTTAGAATTTGTAAAGAGAGACGGTGTGAGATATACCGATTGTAACTGAAAATCATGCTTGTGTTTAGGTCATACTTTATACCTACTTAATCAAAGGCGGAACCAAGATTTCAAGCTTATGGGTTCAGAATTCTAATCGTTAAAAGCTACTGGGTTCTAAATTAATCATTTATACATATCCAATTGATTTTGTAAGACAAACATAAAGTTCGAATTAAAGTTACTGGGTTCGGCCGAACCCGGTCCCGACACTCTACCTCCGCCACTATACACAATAGTTGATTAGTGATGTTATAGACGATATGCGATTAAAAGCCCGTGTTAAGAGCTCCATCGGTCAAGGGCAGGCATCTGTAAAAATTGCATGGGGCGCCCTATTTGATCATCCTCATTTAACCTATACCCACTTTTTAAAAAAAAATTAACTTGTACGCACTTTTTAAACAACTTGAGGCCTCTTTCTCCTCCTCTTCTTCTCTTTCTCCTTCTTCTTCTTCTTCTTCTTATTCTTCTTGTTCTTCTTCTTTCTGGTGATAATGATTTTATATGGTGGATGTAAATATATTTTAATGTAGTTTATGATGTTTTTACAATCGTGAGCTGTTATGACGCTTTATTTTTTACTATTGCTTAGGGTTTTTTCTTCTTATTTTTCTTAATTGCAAAATGAGTTCATTAAATTTATTGTTGTTTTGACAAATTGATGATTGAGGTTTGTTCCTGATGATATTTGGAGGTTATATTTCAAAATTGAGCTCATTTGGAGTAGATTTAGGTATTAAATCATATATTTGATTGTTATAATTCGAAGAACAAATTTATGTTTTTGGGTTTCACTTCAGACTTACTGGCCTTAAGTGAATGAAAACTTTTGTTACACTTCAGACTTTTTGGCCTTAAGTGCATCTGAAGTGTAATTTTTCACTTCAGACTTATTGGCCTTAAGTGTAGCAAAACGTTTGTTGCACTTTCAGACCTTTTGGGCTTAAGTGCATCTGAAGTGCAATTTTTTCACTTCAAACTTATTGGCCTTAAGTACATCTGAAGTGCAAATTTTCACTTCAGACATATTAGCCTTAAGTAAATGAAAACGTTTGTTGCACTTCAGACTTTTTGGCCTTAAGTGCATCTGAAGTGCAATTTTTTCACTTCAAACTTATTGGCCTTAAGTACATCTGAAGTGCAAATTTTCACTTCAGACATATTAGCCTTAAGTAAATGAAAACGTTTGTTGCACTTCAGACTTTTTGGCCTTAAGTGCATCTGAAGTGCAATTTTTCACTTTAGACTTATCGACCTTAAGTGCATCTGAAGTCCAATTTTTCACTTAAGGGTACGCTTGCAAATTTTTTTGCAAAGTGGGTATAGATTCAATTGTGACCCCAAAATCGGGTATAAATGCAAAAGCCCTCAAGCATCCACAAGCTTAGCACAAAGCCCAGGACTCATGTCAGCCTCTTGAGACTGTAACTAACCGTGGGCCTTCGCATTTTGGGCCGGCTTAAGGCCAATTTCAGAGTCCATGTGAGCTCCCATTTCATGCATAGGTTCGGCTGAGCAAATTACCAGGAAAAATTGGCATCCTATAACAACACATAATATGAATTGGTAACTTTTTAATCTTATATTAAGTTTGGCAAAGATAGCCCTAAACAATTGGCATTATACAGCCAAATCCCAAAAAACTACTCTCTTATATATTTTCTCTAAAAAAACTATTTGTTTATTTTGACTTTCCTCCCCCTATCTCTCATTGTATTTCTTCCTCCATCTCTTCTCTTTTGCTCCCATACTTTAGCAAAAATTCTTGCAAATTATGCAAAAAAAATAGTGAAATGAAAATGTAAGGTTGATATCACATCAGAGAAAATTAGAAATTAAAACTAAGAGAAAAAAAATATATTTCAACTTTATTTTTTTTCTCTCTTTTTTTTTTTGTTAGATTGAACGAGTGGGTGTGATTGAAATTGGTTGAAAATACCTAAACGGGACCATATATAAAATTTAAGCAAGACTAGAAGTGTTTTGAACTCGTTTCAGGTAAAAAAAAATCTAAAGATCCAACTGCGACACGTTTATATCAAATTGTATATTGTGTTCATTAGACAAGTTTTTAAGGACGTATGTGTATATCATTTTGTATATCGTGTATACAACATAAATTTTTTTGTGGTCGCCCGTTTATATCACATTGTATATCGTATATATAACACAACTAGTTATGGGTAACTCGCCTGCAAGTAAAAATTACGCGGGGCATCCTATTTGGTCGCCCCCATTTAACCTATACCCATTTTTTTAAAATTTTTAACTTATACCCACTTTTTAAATAACTCCAGTCCCCTTTTCCTCGTTGAGCTGAAGTTCGCCAGTTACAAACAAAAACTTGAAATTCGCCAGTTACAAAGACAAAACTTCAGCTCTAGAGCTGAAGTTCGCGAGTTACAAAACAAAAACTCCAGCTCTTCCCAGTTACAAAGACACCCCCAGTTATAAAGACAAAAACTTCAGCTCTAAAGACACCCCCAGTTATAAAGACAAAAACTTCAGCTCTAGAGCTGAAGTTCGCGAGTTACAAAACAAAAACTTCAGCTGAAGTTCCCCAATTACAAAGACAAAAACTTCAGCTCTAGAGCTGAAGTTCGCAAGCTACTTTAGGCCCGTTTACTAGGATGCTGAAGTTTTGCGTGATTGTCTTTGCTACTTCAGCCCCATATGCTGAAATTATGCGAAAAAGCGAGTACACCTAAAAAAATAATTTACAAAGCGGGTATAAGTTAAAACGTGACACAAAAAGTGAGTACGGATGCAAATACCCCCACACGCAACTAGTTATGGGTAGCCCGTGCTACACACGGGCCAAGCCCAACTTAAATGTAGTAATTATGCTTAGTCTACCATGGTCTTGTTGGTTATTCTTACATTATAAGGTTGTGGCCATGTATTCCATTCAGAACCCTCTCTTGCATTCATCGATTAGAAAGAAGCATAATAAGCAGTACACCATTCTCAATGTAAAAGTTTTACCAATAAAAATTTCAATTGCCAAAATATTTTCAAGTAAAATTCAAATGCAAACCAATACATTACACTCTTAAGCTTTCTGCTATCATCCTTCAACGATTTTGAGCAGTATCTATCCATATAAGAATGGAGTATGATTAAACACATCAAAGCGTATTATTTCTCCATGCCAGAAACAAAGAGCCAAGGAAGAAGCATAAGATGCTATAGGAAGCGAATTGGTAGGGAGGGCAGAGATCTTGAGAATGAATCAAGGAAATCTTGATGCCCTGCAAGTCATTCATGCTGAACAGGCAATATTGATTTAACAAGGACCTTGTAAATATATCTATCATACACTCCAATGACCTTGTAAATACCTTATTTTCCTTCTTTGTTTTTGGAGATCAAAGAACTCTTTCCAATATGGAGAGTTGTGTAACAACAAAGTAGTTGACCAAATTTGTAGTCACTTACCATGCCAGAACTGGTGAAACTCATATATGTGATTTATGTGTCCTGGTAAGACATTGAGGAGCTAATCTTACCATGTGTCCTGGTAAGACATATTGAGGAGCTAATCTTACCATGTCCCTTGAAGAAGGATGTTGTGATATCAAGCAATTTTCATACCAACGTAATGCTGCTTCTTTTTTTTTCTGAAGGTTGATCAACACAACAAAATCAGAAGCACCCTTAGGAATACTCGCTAAATGATTGCACTCTTTGCATTGCTTAGTATTCAAGGTAAAGCACCTTGGAGATCTGATAGAGAAGAAATTCAACAAAGAACAACAAAAGAGATCGCAAAAGAACTTGACCAATCCATGTATAAACAAGAATATTCAACATTCTTCACAAAATATTTTATGTCATGCTACACTTATTGGTGCTTAATGGAAGACTTTAAGGAATAAAAAAAGGAGAGTCTACTGGAAATTGTCCTTTTATTGTAAAGAGTCGAGTTGTCTGCATCACAATTTTAACCATATCCAATACACCAAATGCAATTACCTTAAACTGCAATATAACTCTTGTAGTCCTTTCCTCCTATTACACCCTTCTCTCTAATGATCGCTTTGTATACAATGCTTCTTATCCTAAGATGCATCCTTTGTTTAGAGTATTTTTACTATATGTTAAAGCATCTAGCTTACCTAGTTGGTCATCTCACCAAGCAGATTATCAAAGTTCTCTAACAGCTGTAGCTAGATCGTCTGGAAATTTTGGTGTCTACGGTAATATCCTGACTTCGTGACAACAAATTTGAGCAATAAGTCAATAGAACAAGAAATAATGGCAGCACCCGTGATGGCAATATACCAATTTTATTTTCAGATCTCAAGAAAATTCTCACCTAGAAGTAGAAGAAGAAAATAATACATAGTCTCGCTCTGATTTTGTCCTTCCTCCCTACTGAGCTTTGAGATCTCTTTCTGCAAAAATTACTAAATACTTTCCCTTTGCTACCTCTTTCATCACTATCAACACCAACACTTTTCTCTATCTCCCACTACACATGATTTCAGGCACTTTGACAATAAAGGTTTTACAAATATGAAATATACAATGTTATTTAATTTCTAAAGAACGAAATGTAATCGTAAAAATATATGAAAGAGTCGCAGTATATTTGGCTTACTAAAAATTAATAAATTAGAAATTGACAATATCATATTTAAAATTCCAACCTTTTATTCTCTCATGTCAATTATAAACTATCTCAGTATGTCAATCATGTTCATCNGAGCCGCAGTATATTTGGCTTACTAAAAATTCAATAAATTAGAAATTGACAATAGCATATTTAAAATTCCAACCTTTTATTCTCAGTATTTCAAATCATGTTCATCGTCCCCCCCGAAAAAATAAAGATGTGGTTACTTCAAATCCGTAATAAAATTTACTTTATTAGGCTATGGCAACAAGATAAGTAGAAATACTAAGCTTCTGTAAAAGATATATCACCACTACAACAATAAGAAGTTTTGTTTTAGTTTAGCTTCACCTTTAATTTATATTTCTTTAAATACAGGATCTGACATATCTCAACAAGAAATTACTTAATAATAGCTTTTCAAAATTTTTATAGTGAAAGATAACACAAAGTATTATTTCTAAATTTCTGAAATGTGCAGATGTAAGGAAAAGAACTTAAAAAATGAAAATCAAACAGGAGACCAAAAAAACTGAGAAAAGTTCTTTACAAAACCAATTAAAAAAAGGAACTTAAATTCTTCAGGGATCAACTCATTCTTTTTTCTTTACAAATTTCAGATTAAATCATTAACTACAAGATTAGTGCTTTTGTTCTTTTTTTAAGCAGTTAAATTCTTTTGTTCTTTAACCAAACTAAGGTGAACGTATAGGGATTCTAGTTTCAATATTCAGAATAGGTAGACTAATTATCTACCTTAACATTTTGCAAGAAGTAAAAAAACAACATTAATCCAACCATTTCCATCATATGGATGACACCAAAAATGTCGCCCAAAAAACTAAAAAAATTAATTTTTGGTACCAATGGCTTTCCTGTAACACCCTCACTTCATTCTCCTTTTCCTATATTATTTTCAGCTAGATCTAAGTAAAATCTTTGGTACAGCTTATTACTTGTCAATATAATGTTTTTAACCATCAACCTACCAACAAAGCCATAATAGAGAGCATGTAAGTAAATTTGATAGCAGAACCTGTAATGGCACTCATGGTAGAGCCTAGTCTCTTCATTCGGATATTTCACCAACAATAATAACTCTGTTCACTCCTACAAAAAAAGAAGCAAATACTTGCTTATTTCAACCGAATTGGTAGGTAATGATCAATAGTTTAGAATATTAAAATATAACTCCTTTCCACTTAATGAATGATAGTCAACATATGACAAAATCAGCAGTTAGTTCCATGACTTGCCAGTTTGAAACCAACATTTTATTCAATCACATGGCTTGCAGAATTCAATTTTGACACAAAATTGAATTAGATCGGACACCCTGTTTTCTTTATTTTCGAGCTCCATCGTGAGATACTTGTTCACATTAGTATAAAACAAATGAAAACAACTTTTGAATCAAAATTATATATGATTTAGCTATAAACTGATCTTGATAGTAACAAAAATTTTGGCCATACAATTAAGTCTCCAGTATGGAAATCAGAACTCCACAAGTCTACAAGGTGCAAAAGGTAACATATTCAACTTAAGGCTAACAATTATTAAGAAATTTGTCCGACATTAGACATAGTGATGCCAAAGTTAGAACAAATTGTTGCTGGTTTAAGAGAAAAGCTAAGATAACTCATTTTTCCAGCTCCAGCGCTGTACATAAGTAAGCTGAAAGGTAACGAAAATAGTTTTACAGAAAAAAGTGCATTACTGACCTTCCGGAAATTTGTTCATAGAGCTTTTTTATATTCTCATTGAGTTCCTATGTAACGACCCGGTCGGTCATTTTGAGAGTTGGCGCCCCGATCCCCTAATAACTGCTTCTCCCATGTCTATTTATGTTATTGAAACTTGTCGGAGCGTTGAGTGGTGAAATCCGGAGTGATTTTGGACACATAGTCCTTAAATGTGGATTTTAGCTTTTGAAATCAGGTTGTAGCTAGAACTGTGTGAAGACGGATCCGGAATGGAATTCCGGCGACTCCATTAGCTCCGTTGGGTGATTCCGGAGTTAGAAGCGTGTTCGGAATGTGTTTTCGAGGTCGGTTGTAGATTTAGGCTTGAATTGGCGAAAGTTAGAATTTCGGCGATTTCGGCCGATAGGTGAAATTTTGATATCGGACTCGGAATGGAATTCCGAACGTCACAGCAAGTCCGTAATGTCATTTATGACCCGTGTGCAAAATTTGAGGTCATTCGGATGAGTTTAGATGTGTTTCGGCATCGAATGTGAATTCTAGAAATTTCATAAGTTTTTAGGCTTGAATCTATGCATATTTGATGATTTTGATGTTATGAGATGTGTTTTTAAGGCTCGACCAAGTTTGAATGAGGTATTAGGGTTGGTTGGTAAATATGGTTGAGATCCCGGGGGCCTCAAGTGTGTTGCGAGTGCCCAAACGGGCATATTTTGGCTTAAGTCTTCTGTTGGTTTTGCTGGTTTTACAGCAGCAGCTGGTTGTTCTCTGCGATCGCGTGAATAAGTCCGCGATCGCATAGGGTAAGTTGAGGCTGTCAGCATATGTTCTTCTCGATCGCACAATCCAATCGCGATCGCAGTGTGTGGGAGACTTGGCCTTCGCGATCGCATGACCTGGATCGCGATTGCGTAGTGTATCCTTGGTCTGAGGGAACTTCAATAATTGCTCTGTGCGGTCGCGAGATCCCAACCGCGATCG